>JABFPT010000800.1:0-10313 GCA_022817245.1 Nixonia krombeini | reverse complement strand
AGTTAATAGTTAAATAAAACTAGTTGCGAATACACAATGGCGAGGATATCAGTATTTGAAATCATCTTTATTTTCTTTTGGAACCAAACAAGTGCATTGCATACATGTAACTTCCTTAATCACTTCTGAAGTGAAACATAGTTAGACTAATGTATATCCTACGGATGTTTTCCTGTGCATACATTCAGAAGTATCGGAAGTTACCTCAAAAGTCATTGGCGTAGCTTTTCTGCTGCAATTAAGTCGAAGCGTTACGAGTTTCCATGTCGTAAATATGTGAATGTGAAATTTGCCTTAGTGTTAAAAAAAAGTATACCTGCTTACTACATTATTGAACAAAACAACTGTTAAACTTATTGCACTACTGCAATAACTACAACTTGTTACAGAAATGTATAGTACACAGCAATGAGTGGCAGTTTGCGTTACATGTTGACATGTTATTATACATTGTTACATGTATAATAGTAATTTTTCTAATGTACTATTTATCAAATCAGCGTATGAAAGATAAATGTACATTTTCAACCGTTTGACATATTGACCTACAATCGTACGCAATTCTACAATTTTCACCAATCATGCTCCATTGATTAAACTTCATATATTTTCCATACTATTCTGATACTTACTTGACATCGAATACTAACCATTACCGAAGCGTATTGTAACAGGAATTACTGGTTTTCCCTTTCTTGGCCAATTAATTTTCAATATTATTATTATTAATTCCATGACATAGACTATTATTTTTGCAATAACGCGATACATCAAACTTCAAAGCCAAATAGATAAACATTCTGGTTCGTTACGATGATTTTCAACTCTTCCCAGTAGGCATTGCCAAAAGTGCGGTCGGAGAAATTTTGCTTCGTTACCGTAATCGGGTTGGTTACCTGCTTTTGGATTCTCGACCTCGAAAACTAAATTCCGCATGGTATGAAAATAACTCTCCGTTTCTTTTACGACGTGATCGAATACAACTAAATGCGAGCCGATTGAAAAATGTAGGTCACACTTTGATGAACACGTGCATTGAATTTTTATACTAATTAAACTAATAATTCAGAGTAATTAAATGTTACAACCTAATAATAATGAGACAAAGAGGTTATTTGTTTCAAAGGTTACAAATATTTTTCCGAACAAAGTATTTATTTCTGAATTATCATTCGCAATCATCTACCGCCTTGCTAGATATTTTGATTTTCTGACCACTACTAATGACGAGATTTGCCATCAACTTTTTCATCGTCCAAAGGCATGTACGAAACTCACACCGCCACGGTTCGTCTCTCTACTACATCGTGAATGTCACGATCCCAATGTGGGTGTAGGTATACTTTCTCCGGGCTCTCCTGCTATCATTTCCTGTAGTCTAACAGCCGACACTTTCACCAGACGCACTCTTCATACTTCATGCATCTGTCGACTAATCACATGCGATTGCATAATTGACGAAGAAAGACAAGAAGTGTAACAAAAAATTAAATGCATTTATTTTGTATTTTTCGTAACTGCATTAGTTAACAATATAAGATAACAACATGTGTTCACATCGTAAAAAAGACGTATAAAAAAGAAGAGAAGTATATGTGAGTCGAAGCCCGTACAACGAGTATAAAAATAGAAGGGCCCATCAGTCAAGTAGTTCAAAGAAGTGTATCTTACATCCTATTATCTTACTTACATTATTTATAATCAGTATGTACAGTGGCTTATGTTACATCGTCGATTACTCTTAAAACGATAAGTTACCGGCCAAACAACAATTACTTTCACGATTCACGAGACCACAGGACATTGTATTACTTGTATAATCTCAAATTTCCGGTAGTTTTTTTCCTTTTAGGTATTGTGCTTCAAAAAGTTATTGTAACGGAAGCCAGAAATAATGTACTTGCAAATTTTGCCGAGATTTATACAAGTTTTTACTCTTCCGAAATTATCAATCCATCAACGACCTGGAAACGTGTAACTCAGAGCTTGAGCATTTTGATTTGTGGACAAGGGTGGCGGTTTTAGGTCTTCTGTAATTGACGGTCGTTCTCCTTTTAAAGACCTATCCCACCTGACCTCACTTTCACTTGACTTCTCCTGTTGCTTTTGATGTTGAACTTGTCTTTTCTGCAGTTCGATAGCTTTAGGACTGTAAGGTATCGTTTGCGTAGGTTGCACTGTATCTTTTCGATCTTGCCATCCGTGATGATCGTCGATCGGGAACCATTCAGAAATCCATACAGGTTTCCAAATTTTCTTCCACGCTGGTACCCAAATCTCTTTCCACGCGGGAACCCAAATTTGTTTCCAAGCTTCCTTCCAGACTAACTTCTTGTCTGGCACCCATTCTTGCTTCTGTTCTGTCTTCCAAATTTGCTTCCATGCCTCTTTCCACTCAAGCTTCTTGTCCGGTACCCAGATTAACTTTTTGTCAGGTTTCCAAATCTGTTTCCATTCTTCTTTCCATACCAACTTCTTGTCATCTATCCAGATCTGTTTCTTCGCTGGTTTCCAAATCTGCTTCCACGCTTCCTTCCATACCAGTTTTTTATCTGATACCCAGATTTGCTTCTTCGCAGACTTCCAATATTTCTTCCAAAGCGGTTTCCATATTAGTTTCTTTTTCCAAAGATCGTGACTGGTATACTGCCAACCGTGATGGTCCGTGCCATGGAAGTGTTCTCCTGGGATACCTACTTTGATCCATTCAGGTATCCAAATCTTCTTCCACGCCGGCACTTGGATTTCTTTCCAAGCTGGAACTTGGATTTCCTTCCATATCGGTTTCCAGATTTTCTTCCATTCAGGCACTTGGATCTCTTTCCAGGCGGGAACTTTTGTCGGAACCCATACTGGTTTCCAGATCTTCTTCCATGCGGGCACTTGTATCTCCTTCCATACCGGTACCTTAATCTCTTTCCAAACGGGTTTCCAAATCTTTTTCCATGCCGGAACTTGAATGTCTCTCCACACAGCTTTCTTCGTTGGTTCCCAAACCGGCTTCCAAATCTTTTTCCACGCGGGTTTCCAGATCTGCTTTTGGACAGGTTTCCAAATTTTTTTCCAGCCGGGCTTCCAAATTAGTTTCTTCTTCCAGTACCCCTTACTGCCATGATCACTTCCTGAACCACTGCTGTAGTCACCGCCATGTCCTCCTCCTCCCCCTCCTCCTCCGTAGCCAGACTCAATGTCCCCTCCGTGATCACCTCCTCCGTAACCACCACCGCCACCGCCACCCGAAGGTCCCTGATGATCTCCGAATCCTCCTCCCCCACCGCCTCCGTAACCACTTCCACCGCCCGAAGGGCCATAGTGATCGCCGCCAAAACTTCCACCACCTCCTCCGCCCGAAGGGCCATGGTGATCTCCTCCGCTGTAACCACCACCTCCCCCGCCGCCTGAGGGCCCGTGGTGATCTCCGCCAAAACCTCCACCGCCTCCGCCATACCCTCCTCCTCCTCCTCCTCCATAACCTCCACCGCCTCCGCCATGGCCACCTCCGCCATGGCCACCACCTCCGCCGTAGCTACCTCCACCACCCGAAGGACCATGATGGTCGCTGAAACCACCGCTTCCTCCACCGCCGTAACCATTTCCGCCGCCTGAAGGCCCGTGGTGATCTCCGCCGAAACCGCCTCCAGCTCCTCCGCCGTAACCACTTCCAATTCCGTGGTCACCTCCGCTGATCAATCCGTGATCAGCGGCACCGCCATAACTACCACCGCCCCCATAACCTCCGTTACCACCTGAAGGTCCGTGATGATCACCACCAAAATTATTACTACCACCGCCATATCCTCCTCCTGCAGACGAGCCATAGCCTACTCGTTTTTGTGCCACCGCACCATACCTTGCGAATAAGGAAGACGAATTTTATTAGCTAAATATTTCATCGAATATAATGACTTGTTGCTATGAATCCGAATACGACATTTATTTTATGATCACAACAAGATATGTATATAATCGGTCGGATTATACACGAGTGGATAAGATAGATAATAAATTATAAAGAGTAAAATTGTGTAACTGTTTGAAAAAAAAATCTAAAGTCTAATTCAAACAACACTTTTTGATTAAAAGCATAAGACAAACTTGTACAAGATAAACCTGCTACATAAAATTTGATTTGTATATTTTTTAAATGAACCGATTTGTATCAAAATGTAATAAAAAACGAAAAATAGTACATGAATGATAATGAAAATAGTTAACACTTTGCTTCTTTTATTTCACTATAGGTACTATATGAACACAAATTGTAATAAACATTTTATAACGTGTGATATTTCTTTAAATTTTTCCTAATATTTTGTAACTTTCCTCCTTTTACTACCACTACTACTACTATTACTGCTACTACTACTACTATTACTACTACTACTTCTACTTCTACTGCTGCTACTAATACTACTACTATTACTGTTACTATAACAAAAACAATATGACATCGATAATCATCATATTATTCATAGTAATATTTTTTTATAAATTAGAAGTAATTATTGAAAACATAATCTATTTTAATACTGAGTCTCACTTTTAAATTGATTAGGTAAAATGCTTAACTTACGGTAGTTGCTTCTGTGACTGCTGCTGCAATTGTGTTTGATCCAGTGCCTTTCCTGCCACAAGAACGGTCTGCAGTAGCACCGCTAGCACAGCCTGTAAACAGAGAACGTACCGTGTAATTGTAGATTTTCACTGTCGAGCCAATGAACATGATAAGGACACGCGTCATTGCAAGTTCGAGGTCTTTTCCTATATTTTGCAATAAGCGGCAACTTAATGCCTGTTAAAATCGTATTCTCATTTCACGGCCGAAGAGCACGAGATTAATGACTTCCAGTCGGTTAACGACACCAATCATATAGTCAGAGGATGATAGTCAATAATCACCCATTCGTCCACATAATTTTTACTATTTTATAAAGAAAAGAAAAATTGCAACAAAATAATTCTTTAAGAAACAAAGAGTATGTAAATTATGTTATATTTTCGTATACAAAAAGCGAGGGAACATGCCTGCATATTACCTTATTTTTCCTCTTAACTTGTAACATATTATCAAAGTTGTGCTTTAAAAATATTTAATGAAAATATTTAAAAAACGTGACATTTAACGACAGAAAGCGATTTCTTGTGTAGTGAAAAAGAAATGACAGCAAGAACGCGAAAGTAGTTACTGTAAAGCGTGCGCAGTACAAGGTAAGTTCTTGGTCAAACATTCTTTTGGTAACTTGGACAAATCCGGAAGAAAATGTTAGTGTAACGGAGCAAGAGTAAAATCTTGATTGCACTGAACCCTGTATTAGTCGTGTGATGTGACGTTTACAGCAACGCGTTGAATCGAACTAAATTTCCCGAGAAAAAGATTAAAACATAATCCGGTACACGAAGCACAAAAATTTCATTGCGATGCTCGCCACAACGAATAAACGGTAATATGTTGTTAGGCAAACTAACCGCGCATCTCGGGCGAATCTTCATGTTTGGCGTAGTGCAGCCCGCTCGGGCTCGCGTGCTTCGGCTTCCTGGGTTCGGATGAACTTAGCTTACTTCGTCCAATCAGTGGAACGTCGTAGTTATATAGGTACGTATCCTTCTCGTGTCGCATGGGATCAACGAAACGCGACCAGGTGGTGGTAGTACAAAGTGGAGGCAGCGGTGATGGCGATGGCGGTGGCGATGGCGGTGGCGGTGGCGGCGACGGTGGCGGCGGCATCAGCAGCAACAGCAGCTTCGACTTTGGCCGTGGTAAAGGACATTTTTACCTTGGTGGGAGACCGCTATGCCTGCTATCTTCACTTCTTTTCCACTTCCTCTGCTTCCTCTCACTCCCGACTGCCCGATACGGCACGCTTTTTCGCCGACGGTCGGACCGTTGAACGGAGAAAGTGATCGAGAAGGGTATGGTGACCGGTGCCTCGCTACTACGTTTACTTGATGCCGTGCACGCAATCGAAGTTGACGATTAACGTGAAGTTCACGCGCAAGGTTACGCTACCGCAAGGTTGCATGCATTTTTCTCCGTCCGAGAGGAAAGTTACCTGATTAAGTTTCCATTATCGATCTTTAAAGTTACAATTTACGACGCATCATGCACCTCTGTATCACAATTTTCCATTTTCAGTCACAGAACCACTTTGTATGTTACTAATACTTTAACTAACGATTTTTCGACAGTGGTATAAAGTACTCTAAAGTACTCTCCGTGAACTCTAGTTAAGATAGCTGCTCGCTTTCTTGCACATTTTCATAGCAGTGGCCGTTGCTTAATTGATTTGACAACAATCTTGATAAGAGATCACATTTTCTTGCTGTGGTGTACAGAGTTAACAACGACCCATTAAAAGTTATGCTTACAAGGATATTTACATCTATTCCCCAATTATAAGCACTTCATTTTTCATATACTCTACAATTCTCAAGTATACTTGATTCATATCATAATTAAATGTTAATTTGCTGATACATCAAAAAGGATTTCTTACCCCACTTCATTCGACGAAACAGACTGTAAGGGCCTGAGAATTAAATTAGATTTATCTTTCAAAAAGTGGCACCACGTTACCAATATATTGTGTTATGTACAAAGAAATTTTTTCGAGACAATTTGAACATAAACATTTAAAGAAAAATAAATAATTTCAGGATACTGTTGTTTTATATTTCTTACGTTACTTTTAAATACATAGTTCACGTTAATTCCAATGCAATGTACAATACCACGATTAAATTAGATGGTCACATTAAATACAACATTCCACATGTTCAAATCAAAACATGTGCGTAGAATCCTAACTTGGCATAGTTTCACTTGCTACGTTCATGCAATACATTAATTTTCATGTTGTTAATGTGGTTGTGCAATTACGTGAAAGGCGCGTTTCCGACTGATATAATAATTTTCTACACATTGCAATTTCGGCCACGTTTTGTCAGAGAAATATATTATTGGCAGCGAAATCGAATCACACAATTAATGTAATGGTAAAATATTACTTCTCATTTTTCATATGAGCCTACAAGTATTTATGCTTCTAAATATCTGTGTAATAATTCGACCTTTCTTTCTTTTGGAGCCTGATTCTTTTGCAATGCGGATACGACTATTCGGAAACATTCCTTTCACTCTCATATCCCACAGGTAAAACGTAAATCTATATACTGGATCGAGGGATTGCGTAGTACATCGCATATTTTGCTATTCCGTATGTGGATTACTCGAAATTCGTCCACCGGAATGCTTTCTAAATTTTCTTTGATCACAATTTATACAAACGATGAATGTGACACATGATTTATACCATTCTACAGTATAGATAAAGTCAAACTATATTAGTTTTTTTACGTTTCATGTATCTTTCAACGGACTTGTATTTTACGATACAGTAGAAAATGTATAAATTTTAACACTACTTTTTTCGCATGTCAGTATAATTCATTTTTTGCTGTTCTACTTTAGTTGCTATATTTATTTTAACTTATTCTTTAGTTTACAAAACATACATATGTTTCTAAAAGATTTTATTTAAATGTAACTAGGTAATGTAAGTATTTTTTAATTTGTAATTGAAAAAGTAAAAAGAGAGGGACACAAAAAAGAGAGACATAAAAACATAAAAAGAGAACAAAAAAGTTGTTCTCTCATTTGATGTGTTTTAAATATAAAATCGAAATGGTGAAGAAAGTTGTTAAAAGAACAAACGTTTAATTACATCTCAAAAAGGATTCCTAACCTTGTCATTGTATAGCTGTGATAAGCAGCACAAAAGTTTGTACATTAGTAAACAATATAAATGAATGTTATCTGCAGGATTTTGTATATCGACAATGTTGTAGCGTTCATAAGAAAACTTTGTACCTTGCCAGATATTATCTGTTTCGGCACGATTTTTTGCCCTGCATCAATTAAAAAAGAGCGACACTTTCCAATTCAAGAAAGTGTCACTATTTAAAATTACAAGATTTACAACTAAGTTAATGCATATTAATTAAATAGTCCTTTTATGTTACGGAGAATAAAAGAGGAAGAAGAAGAGAAAGTTTTGTAAAGCAGCATGGTAGAATCTGGATTAAAATTTGGAATTTCAGTACCAGTTAGTACCATTGTATCAAGTATAGTCAAAATCACAGTATTGTGTATGCTGTACAATATTATAGTTATGATTTGCAATGAACTGCTACAAGTATTATGAATAGCGGATCATTGTCTAAAATCAACAGGCACAATAATGGAACAACTTGGACAAAAGATTGATAAATTATTTTATTAAACGATCCACTCGGGAATGGAGAATAATTACTTTTGCTCATTTATATGCGTAACACGTAATTCTAATGTTGTTTGACAAATATGAGGAAACATAGAATAGGAAATCAACGGTGTTTAGAAAATAAAAATGATGTTTATTAGCATAGAAATAATGTACTGCTTGTCTATCCACGGACGCAGATGGATTAGCAAAGAATTATGTTATTTGTTGATTTATTATTTTTAAATAGTACATCTGCAATTATAAAATCAGTTGTAACGAATTATTGTTACACAGTATTATGACACAAATTATGCGAATGCGACGCAATCGACTTTCGATCCGACAATCATTCAAAGTGTTCGCATTCACTGCCTCGTATCTTGTTTCCAATTTCTACTCAAATTCAAGAACTCGTCAGGTTCCCTTTAGCGTATAGAGAAAGAAAGAGAGAATTTACTATTAAAAACAAATGTACTTGAATTAAAAGCGGCAGATGCAGCGCCTATAAAATAATTACATCAATGTCATAAATACATACACATTTAGAACTACGATAAACAAATTTGTAATGTTATGTAATATGAAATGAAGATTCAAAAACATACAACATTGAGTGCGAAATACTCATCGAAACAGTATTGTTCGATGCAGCAGCTAGTTTGTATGAGTGACGACAAATTTACTCGCACTGGTTCTAATGATCGATAATTGGGGAAACTGCAGTCGCTTCTTTCTCACGAAATGCGAATGCCCGCAAATAATCTTTCTGCAGTAAAATTGTGACGCTACGCTGCCGATTGCTGTATCGTTTGTTTATTTTTGGATTATAGGAGCAAACGAATATAACTGACAGTGAAAGTATAATCCATATGCTCAAATAGATTATAACCTACTGTTACCGTTTCAGCTTCAGAGTTACACAGCTTCCTTGTAGATGCACATGTCGGACTACTTCCACTCTGGTTACACCACCAGAAGAGAAACTATCGGGTTAGAAGTATTAATTGACGGCGGAAAGGAACCCATTATTCGGGAAGTAAATGTCTTATTTACCTGTCTAACTTCTCTATTATATTAATATAGTAAACTCTTAAAATCCACATGTATAAACTGCATTTTTAATGCGATAATACGATATCAAGATTCTCCGGTGAGTGACGAATAATATGCACTTAATAATGCTATATTACTTTATTTAGATATGTTTCCTATATTCACATATTCTCTATATATGGATTTTTATCTTTGTACCCGTAAATAGTTGTTTACTTATTTATCTACGTTTGCAGAAAAAAAAAAACATTTGTTGAATGTGCATGTGATGGAAAGTGATAAAACTGTAGTATTCTAGTATTTAAAACAATGATATGGCACCTATGAGTTAATTAAGATTATATAGGATACATTTATACCCGTATGGTAATACGCTCACATTACATCCGTGGCGCATATTACCGTATAGATACGAGGGCGGGATACACGACCTAATTTTGCATTAGAATTTTTAGTAAAAATGATGAACGAGTAATCGAAATATTTGAAATGTTCGACCATGCGTTATTTCAGAGAGCATTATATTGCGATTCGCAATTCTTTTCTACACACTCGGTCTCTCTGTCAATGTCCATCTCTAACTTCGACTCTTTGCAATGATTAGTGAAAAATTAAGCGTTATACGTTATATTCTGTTAATTAATGATTTGTACTAATCACTACTCACCTCGCAATAATCATTACTTAATTATTTGCACCGCACTAAAAGTAAACGGTATTTCTCTCGCGTTACTTCATTCATCTTCCCCTTCAATTGTTTTTGGTACTAATTGTATTTGGATATTAATAATTGCATGTTAGTAAATACTAACAAAATATGCGTTACTTTTACGACAATTAACATTGAACAAGTTAACTGGAAAATTATTCCCTGCGAAAATGAGAGTAAAAGTTTTGTTTGGTACAGGTGAGCAGCAACTCTGACTCATACATATTCTCCCGGTTTATCCCTCTGAGAGTACATATAAATGGAATGTAAATTAGGCAATATAATTGCGA
>JABFPT010000799.1:8666-30996 GCA_022817245.1 Nixonia krombeini | reverse complement strand
TATTTCATAATCATTTCACATGAAAACTCTTAATAATTTATATATTTAACGTGTCAACTGTCGGATATCTTAGTCCACAAAATGACGAGTAATCAGTAGGCAATGATACCGCCAGTTGATGTTAGTATCAAACATTTGGAGAATTCTGTCATTGTATGTTTATGACAATGTGGCACTAAGTTATTACTATCTGTTACTATTCAGTTTTACACTAATGCGCTCTTGTGATGATTAGATTATTGAACATTTTCATTATGTCGATAACGTAAGACTGGATTTTTTTGATAACTGTTACACTGCCATCGTTAGACATTTCAATTTCTATTTTATGGTATATGCGTGAAGCATGGATAAGATATGAGTTGCATGGTAGCATATTTCGTGTTCACTGCTCTACAGAACACCTCGAAGCTGCGCTAAGTATACCAGGACGCATCGTTACCGCACGACCCAGTTACAACTACGTTGGCACGCGCTCTATTATGCAGACTATAGGTAGCCAC
Source organism: Nixonia krombeini (assembly GCA_022817245.1). Classification (NCBI taxonomy): domain Eukaryota; kingdom Metazoa; phylum Arthropoda; class Insecta; order Hymenoptera; family Scelionidae; genus Nixonia; species Nixonia krombeini. The sequence continues at coordinate 30,493 of JABFPT010000799.1, read as the reverse complement.
AATTATTTTTGTTGGTAGCTGTAATCACGACTAGCGATGTTGCTTTTACATTTCATACTTTTGCTGCCGTTTATTCACATTATCCAAGAATATCTCTTATTCGTATGGCCCTATTCGTATTTCAAGGCTAATGTCAAAAATGCTAAAAAACTTAATAGTTGATTTTTGCGTTTCGATTTTTATTTATTACTAAAGCCTGTTTCTTTCTTTAGTAGTATCTGTATTTAAAGCAACAGGCGCAAAAATGTTCTGATATTTGCAAAATTATATTATATGCATAAAGTTTTAATTTGACATATATGTTCTAACCTCTCCTTTCTTTATATCACTGAGTTTCATTTATACCTCTATTCATAATTTGCTGTTCTTACAAATAATCAACTACATTTTTATATGACTAGTAGTCTATAGGAAATTATTTCTTATCTAACAGTAATTATTTCTTGAGCGTTCAAGAAACGAGGTAAATTCTCAAACGAGGCTTCATATTTATTTTACAAAATACCGGTAAAACGTATATGATGTTGCAATAATTAAAAAATTAATAGATTCAATCATGATTACATATTATAATCATTAAATTGTTAATTGTAGTAAGTTGCTACTGTTTGATTAATATTGTTTGCCTAAATTTTCGTGTTAGATCAATTTCATAATCAATTTGATAATGCATCGAAAAGAGACGACCTGGATCGAATAAGTAAGATTTACGGTTAATAGAATTATTTTAACAGTACCTAAATCATATGAGTATTATTACCATAACACAAATTCAAGTAATATCTAACAATGATTACTGAAAACTCTGCGGATTACAGTTAAAAAGGTTTTAAGCAAAATAATCAATTTTGTTGATTTCATATCTTGATTATTGTAACCTGTTTACGTATCTGTAATGATAAGAACAATTATACAATTTTAAGTCTTACAACTTGTTCATGCATAACATTAAGAAGTTATCGCAATAATGCATTACTGAAGAAAAATTTTAGCGCCCTAGTTTTTTTGTTTGTGAATCCATACGCCTTCTTTCCATTCCACCTATAATATTTTTCATCTATGTCTGATACAGTAAATATGATTCGGTTAAAATAAACAAGTAAGCTTAGAAACGAGATGTATTAAGTTATATTGTACGTAATGTACGCTAAATGGATTTATACTCTTGACCATTAATGTACATCCAAAGTACGTACTGCATGTACCTATGGAGATTTCACATTTGGCTAAAGAGTTATCTATGTGAAAAGAAAATGTAAAAGAAAGTGTAAAAAAAAGTGAGAATAAAAGGAGAAGAATAGAAATGAGCGTTTCTAAGACGGAGTCGTGCGATATACGCTAGGTGATGGATGGATGGGTGGAAGAGAAGTTGTTTCTCCGAACGCCTAGTACACGCGCGTGCGCTCCTGTCTACGTCATACTTTCGCCAGCACACGGGGGTTGTTCACGATCATATTTTGGCTACTCTTCAGTCTTTAACAAGCCTTTTTCGGTACAGAATCGGTCGCGTAACGCTTTATCACAAAAGTCGTGCCAGAGACGACAACAATTTGACACTGCAAATAAATCAAGCTATCATGTTGTAAATAATAACGAAAGTTATACATTTTGACGCGTTGTTACAAATGATAGGTCAAGATATGCAGCATTATGTTGGCACTAGTGTTTTCAAGTTAAAATTAAATTTAATCGAAGACTCGTTGATCGACAATGGAAGTGACCATTATTCTCTCGTGAAATTCAGTAAAAACGTGGATAGAAATATCCACAAAATATTTCACCACGTTCGTATAACAAACAGTTCATTTCTTTCGCTTCGACTTTAATCTCATAAAGAGCAATATGGTACTGACGATTACAGAAACATACACTTTTATACCGGTACATTCGAATAATCATTGGCGCATGAGATGACGTATTTCTTCTACGACATAATTTGCCAAACCTTTTAGCCTGAATAAAAATTATTACTCATTGCGATAAGAAATTGTATTACTGCTCATACATATTTATTCTTGTAAAGTAGACCAAAGGAAATTGTATTCACTTTTTATACAAATTGTTCATTGATCGATCAACGATACTTAAATAACATAACGCCTTCTTGGGATATTTGGTTAGTTTGTGCAACGTGTATTGTTTGATAGTGAAGATGAAAATAATACACCTCGACAATTTAACTTTTCCGTATCATCTGATAAGGACAAAAGGAAAATGACACAGAATTCTACACTCTCTGTCAATTCGTCCAACCGCTCGTGATAACGTCTCTTCATCAATCGAGAGGCTCGAGATTTTAAAATGAGATGGAATACTGCAAAAGGTGACAGTGTAACAACACTTAAATTGCCACTCGTATAAACACGTGACAAGCACCTTTTTGCAATCCTAACCGACAAAGGAAAGATATAAAGTGACAATCGTGTATCATAGTGTAATGGCTTTCGCTGTTGGAATGAATCGATTTATCTGTTCTGTTTACCGACTATAAAATTACTCCATTGATGGACGTCACCAATGGCAATACATTCTCCCTCATTGGCATTGTGAATTCCTTTCAATTGGATATATTATACATCTCATTGTTTTCATGGGTGTTTCACTCATATAAATATACCCATAATGTTCCGTGAAGTTTTCGAAGATACGGAAGTTTTTAATGAATTACAACGTATGACCATATCTGACATGGTTAAATTTCTTAGACATATCAGCAAAATTGGTATTTTTACAAACAAAATCTAAAGACTAATTTAAGACAATTGTTGAATGTGAAAGATAGTTACACACAAAATGGCGGTGGGCCAGGCGCGGTTCATTTAAAACAAAAAGAGCTGGTATGTTGTCAAGCACTCGTTCCTCAATAATCGGTACATTTCATAGCTTGAAATTATTTCGTTTTTATGAAAATTTAACGAGTCAAATTTAGCTCCATATTGTGTGCATGCGTGCGTGTGTACGTACGTATAACCAATAGTATAATCACTCGACGGTCAATGAAGTGAAACAAATTCATGAAACGAATAGGATTTATGGACATATTTTATATTGGGTAGGCTAGAAAATTATTTCGGTTTTTAGTGTGGAATAAAACAGAACAAACCGCAATTACTTTCTTGCCAACCCAATAATGCGGGTTAGAAATGTCTGAAAATGACAAAATATAAATAACCGAACAAATAGAAATAGAAAATTAGGATCGTTCATGTATGTTGAGAGGAAACGATGGCTGCTGAAAAAATATAATATGCTTTTTTGATAAACATTATGTGACAAATGGAATTTGACAGCTAGAAACGTGGGGGCACTGAATAAAGTGGTATACTATATATAACACTCATAATTTATAACAGCGTTTTTATAAACGGACACATTTTTTGTTATCTTTGGTAAAGTCAGTTGAAGGACTGCAATCATCTCTTAAAGTGGAGAGCTTAAATATGTAATTACGTAATTTCACTTGACAAATTTAAATGAAGCCAACATTAAATTGTGTCTTTTGAAGAGCAATAAAAAATATAATTTTCAAGACTATACAGAAAGTGTTTAAGTATGATCGCTAGGAACAGGGGGAGAGGGAGATAAGATTTTTACTGTTAGTCAATAAGGAACAAGTTGAAAGACAAAATAAATATTTTTAGATGATCAATATACAATTTAACTGAGAATGTACAATTTGTCGATACGTATGATAAGTAAAATATTTGTCATGAACCGAAAACGAGAATGTTTTTCTTGTATTTCAAAAAGCATTAGAAATGAAGAAGTAGTGTTGGCTCTTTACCTCTTCTCAGAACAATTATTTTATACTTTTTAACAATGTGTGTCGAATACTGACTGCTATTATATGCTGCAAAATGTACGAACACATATTAAAATATTAATTCTCGTACTGTTATAGAGAGAGGGGAGAGTTAACTCTGTGCGGGGAACAAATGCAAATATAAATACGATATTTACATCTTCATGTGTTGTGCAACATAAATTTTTTCAAGTAAACTTTTTGTGTAAAATTCAAAAATTTCGTAAGTTTGTTTTACTTTCTTAAATATTTTCGATATGTCCTTAAAAATGTTATTTTTTTCATTACTTTTCGAATGGCCCATTTTGAAGTTGGACTAATTTCAACTGATCTGTGAAATTGCACATTTATGCTCTCTACTGTAGTAAATGTATGTAAAAAGTATTTTACTACTTAATACGGTTCACTGAAAATAGAATGCTCTACAACTTACAGAAAAATAACCAAAATTGTTACTGTTTACCTCAAAAATTTTCGTTGTTGACCTAATGAATGATTAGAACTGTTCATTACTCTTGCGTTCGAGAAGCACGTATTGGAGTATCTTGTAACTACTCGAACAGAGCTAATACTCATGCATGTAAAAGTTTTGTTACATACATAGCGACTGATGTGGTATACGACCAATAAAAATACTACATTAACGTTATTTAGTAGTATTACAATTTTTTCCACATCAGTTATAATTTTGCTGTTCTAGAATAGCCATGCTCGATACAAAAACTATTAAGCAATTATTTGCACAATCAGAATGTGGTTTGTACTGATCACAATATGTCATATTAAGCTATATGTACATAATCGCCAAAACTGCAGTTCGCATAGGATCATAACACTTTACATAACTATTGCAACTTACGCATATTGCATTTTCCATCAAACATGAAAATATGTACACTTTTAAGGAAACATCGACTTGTCAATCATCTTTTATTTTGCAACATTTGGCGAAATGTTTGAATTAATACTTAATGCTTCACTTTTACGGATTAGTGTATTGATCTATTGACGACGCATGATCGTCGTTGCTCTAAACGGTCAGCAATAAGCAATAACGTTGTAACGGAGTTGAGAAAAACAATCGAACAATCAATAGGCGAGATTGGTTCGTACTCATTCTACGTATCCGGCCAAATATATTCCTCACACAATCCCTATTCAAGTTTCCTGTATACTGAACTCTAAAGTTACTTCAAATACACTATCACTATACTTATTTCTGTGTATTGTTTCAACGCGAAACTTTACAGTATCTACTTGTATCGTTTATTTCTCCAATATTCTATTGTAAATAAATCACAAACACGGTTATCAACACAGTATTTACTTAACCCTTTCGTTACGGCCGTCCACTCCGCTGAAGTGACGCCACTGAGCGGGACATCGCGCGGCGAAGTGTGCATATTGTACGTTGGTAGACTTGTGTTCGCACTGATGTCCTTCAAAATATTGCAATGTACTTCGTGAAGTAAAACAAATGAAGAGCGAAAGATACATTGACAAGCATGATTGATGTATTAGATATGACTATATAAAACAAACAATCCCGCAATATTGCGGGGCCGGCGGTTAAGCGGTGTCGGCATCCGTAACGAAAGGTTTAAAATTTTAACATTGCCACTACTTTTGTTAGTAATATGCGAGGCAAAGCCACATAACCCCGATGAAGCCAACACCCCTTTCTTGCAAATCAAAAAAATAGTTAGTTTTGGGTACTTCTCGATTCCTGACTAATTTTATAAAAAAAACCCATGCAATGAAGTGGGGTGTCAACTTCACGCTACGCCTATTTTTCAGAAAAATGATTTTTCCCAAGAATTCTGTCTAGATTGCAACAGTTCTAGAGTTCTCGACAGGTTTTAGGAAGAGTTCTGGCGAATTTTACATTACAAAGGACACCAAATTTGTCGTAAAGCAGAGGCCATAAAAATCAGTATAACGTTTTATATTTAAATTACATCGAAAATTTTAATAAAAAAAAGATTTCAGTGCCCTTGTGGTGCTGTTCGGAACTACAATCAGAATTGCCATGTTTATTAAAAAAATGTTCCTTCAATCTACCGAATATACGCACTTTTTCCTGTTTTTCATACTATATGACATCCGCTTCGACGAGGAATCCGCATCCGTATCGCAAGCGAGGCACTTCGGACTATAAGTCCCATTTTTTTGCAAAAAAAAAGACGAAATATTATGGGGGTGAAACCGGAATTACTAGTACCATAACCGTAATTAAAGCCGTTTTATTGGTTCAGTTCGGCGTGCGTTACACCTTTGGATAGGTTTTAGTTCCTGGAATAAGATGGTGTCTCGTTTACTTTGAAATTCTCGAACAGGGAAGAGTTATAGTGTGAACACTCCTTAACACTCCTATAGTGTGAACACTCTCGAAAATTCTATAGACCAATGCTGAAATTCTGTAGACCCCATGTCACCAATTGTCTATTTTTTTCGATTTCTCCGCTCCTAATGGTGAGTAAGTGTGACATAGGGGGTGATTCTTGATCTTCATCTCGAGAGACGTTTGTCGATGTGTCACTTAAAGCCAAAAGCGTCAGCTGATTTTTCGAAAACAATTGAAGGATAATCCGTTGCGACAACATTTTTTCCTTTTTTCACACTATATGACTATGGTACTTATTATTTTGGAAAATTCGCCAGAAGATTTTCTGACATCAGAACGTAATACATATCCGTATCATGTACTGTAGTGTACATGTGTGCCCAAATAAGTTTTGTGTGCAAGCCTTTTAACTCACATTCATGATTACGTACAAAAGATACCCGGTAATTTGACTGTCAACTTTACCGACTCTTTGTTAAAACGCTTCAGATTGCAACACATGTTTACGTTATTAATTCGTTTTTTTTTTAAACACATTTCACTGTTTTTTCTTTTCTTTCATTTCTTCAAAAGAGAATCTATATAAATAAGAAAGTGAATTTAAGTCAGTAATGAACTAGGTTACTCAATTATCGAACCAGTTTCAAACAAAGTTTTCTTCAACTAAAGCTAATCCTATGATATGTTCTAAATCCTTTATCCCAAATTGCATGAACATATAAAAATGTTAATCACTTAGAGTGGAGTTAGTACATACATATATTATTAATGTATATCGCATAGCTGTCATAAATTACAAACTGACATGCCTGGAATCACCACTGTCTTTGATTAACTATCGCATACCATTGTGGACCATGTTGCATCATTCATATTTGAGAGATGGGATTCGTACATCGAATACTTTCTTGCACGGTCTTGAATAAACTTCTACATGATGCCGTTTATTCTAGAGTGCCGAAGTAATGAAAGCTTAGAAATTTATATATTAGGTTGGGGAAAAAGAAATCTATTATTTTTACGTGAACTTCAAGACTTTAATTAACATGTTTCGGATTGTCCGATTTGGGTCAAATATGCACAGTTTTGTTGTACAATTTGTTGCCATTTTATAGATAGCTTCATAATGCCTCTCTCATAGAAGTCTTGGTCCCTTGCACATAATCGACTGTTACAGTACCGGGACCATAAACGCCACTCACAATTTCAGCCGCCTGGCTTGCATTTTCGCCTTTATCAAAGAAAAACTGTGAAGTGTACCGATTTTTCTCTTTGTTGACTTTCGTTTTTAACACCCTGTAACTCACAACTGAATGGACCAAACAAAAAACAGCAAACAATTTTTTTTGTGCGAAATATCACCTTTCCCACGAGCTTAAATCTGAGATTGTTTGATCGACACTTTACGAGATATCAATCACCACAGCCATCTACCGAAAAAATAGTGGATTTCTCTTTCTCTAACCTAATATAATCGGAGCTATGAGTAGATGACATTTTTACATTACTCTTCACATGTGTTCTACGTTACATTTGCAAAACGCGGTAACGATGCAATAATTTAGTTATATTTGAAATTAAACAAAAGTTAATTTTTTCTTGACGTATTGCACACTACCGTTATATTTCATTACATGTATTGTCTCTTCTTTCAGAATGCTTAGTTTCGGAAGATTTAAATGCAGCGGTTCGATTGTCAATCTTGTACTTGCAAACTGTACTTCGTTTAAGTTAAGGCCAATATTGCTAATACTGCATCCGTTTGACCATTCACCTATCTTCTCGTTGAACACATCGAATTACGTGACGCTACAATTAATGACACATGGCCCGTCTTGAAAGTAAGTCTACTATTCATATCATATTCTTCATATTGTTTGGTATAATTATGACTAGCGTACTCTCGAAATTCTAGGATCGCATTGTTAATCCCTTAACACGTTGATTGCCTCGCGTGTGTCCAACAAAATCCCCTTAAGACCACTTTTGTATCACTTATTAGTTCAGTAGTTTTATTACATCCAGTGGAATATCTGTCCAAATACCTACGAAGATACTTTGTAAGTAGTCAAATAAACATCATCTGAATTCGCGTGACGGTGATAATGAAAAAACGTGAGATGTGAACTTGTGTTGTCGCCCGCATGTGGGAGACACGCTAACGTATTAACCTATAACTACGAATGAAATTCGTGGTAAGACACTTGGGCTAAAAAAAAAAACTACGCGATTCTGACTCGTGGTTCAATCGTGCTCGATATCTGTATTAGTTATGCCGTAACGTACTTATTCCTTCATGATTCCTTTTGTTACGCTAAAATATATATATATATATATATATGTCAATAGGTTGGCAACTAAGATATTACGGATTTTGTGGATAGATGGTTTTAGCGTATACTTTATTTTATCTGCGCATTCAAAGCACCCAACCTATAATGTTTTCTTGTTTTTTGTACCTTCAATTATTAAGAAAATTCTATCGATCAGTTACTTAGTTTCATTTTCATGCATTAAAAAAAAAAAAATAAAAAATAGCTTGGATGTGTTAAGAAATTCGATTTATGGGTCCCTCATCACCTTAAGGAAATTCTTTTGACGCAACGCATTAGCGTCTGCGATTAGCTTCTGAAACGCAACGAAATTAATCCATTTCTCAAACGATTGATTACTGACAACGAAAAGTGGAAAGTTTATGACAACGTTAATAGAAAAAGTCGTGGGTGAAGCAGGACGAACTAGTCGAGGCAATACCAGAAGCTGAGATTCATGTAAAACTAATCTGTTTTTGTCAGTGAGGTGGAATTGAAGAATGCTGTCAGTTTGGAGGAATTATAAAGGAATGTTTCATTTTTACTAAGACACCGAACGATTAATTCAATTCGTCTACCTTCAACAACTCACCAAAATAAGCGATGCTATTCAAGAAAAGCGACGAGAATTGGCAAATCGTAAGGGTATTTTGTTCAACATTATAATGTAAAGCGCACACACTTTTTTGGTCTATAGCCCTAACCTTGACGCCTTCAGATTCCCATTTATGTCGTTGCATGCAGAATTCCTTAAACGGTAAAATGTTTAATGACGTTGATGTAATATAAATGTAAAATCTCTGTAAATAAAAAAATTAAAATCATGTAATGTAAAATCTCATTTAATTCAATTTTTTGCTGACTAAAATTAAAACTTTTGTGAACAAAATATTATGATACTGCTTGAAGGATAGCAAAAGATCATCCACAGAAACTAACAATACCTAATTTAATAAAGTTACATTTTAAAGTAAAAATGTTGAATTTTACTTCTTATTTGGAATCCGCAATTACTTAGTTGCCAGTATAATAGCTCGACGAACCTTTTTGTTAATAGTGGCCCGCGTCATCGGGATTTAGCGCACAGACGAGAGGTTAAAATGTTTTGGGACGAAACTTGTTAAACAAATATATACTGAATATCAGCTAGATGGAAAGTTGTATTTGAGACAATACAAGAAAAACTGAAATGTTCATTTACATTTGTGAAATTATTAATAAATTACTCCGGTAATGTGTCAGTCCGTTGTATCTTTTAAAATTGGTAGTTATTGGAACTTAACACTATCCCTACAGATAATTGCAATATTTGAAATTTAGAAACAGTAGATGAATTGATAAATAAAGCATTAATTTTTTGATGGATGATGTTTCAGTTCCAAGTATAGTAGTCCATAAAGGGGACAGCAGCAATAACAGTAGGTCGCAGCAGGAGCGGCCTGAGAGTCCAGTTGCAGTGGTATATGAAGGAATGCCTTCTTTGTCATCCACCAAGCAAGGTTTTACCGTGGTTGTAAACTCAAACCCCAGTTCAACATTTTTGAACACGTCAAAATCGGATATGCTAGACGGGAATACCAACAGCACAATCAACAATTCTCCCGCGCAAAATTCATCGCAGCATTCCATCGCTTTTGTGTCATCTGATAAACCGGACACAGAAAATAAGAGTAACAATTTCCGAAACAGAGTAAGTGCTCCCCGCCTCCTATATACAGAAATGTTGTCAACAATTTTAATACAGACATAATATTAGGTGGGTGCATATGACATGTCGGATTTTCTTTACATGTGAACGTTTTTCTCTCCGTCTTCCTTATACTTTCGTTTTTGGCATAATCTCGTTTACTGTCGTACTGTTCATTGCCAGAGTCACATTTCAACAACGAAGATTTTCTCAAAAGTGTTCCCTTTTGTTATTTGTTTTGAATTTTTTTAAAATATGAAAAGAACCAATATTCATGTAATTTTTTGTATTAGTATAAACTTGGTAGTAATGTTGCAAAGACTGCACGCCAAGTGCAGATGCGCAACAATACAAACCAGGTGTTTGAAGAGAATACTGTTAACGGTCGAAAACTGCAAAGTTGGTTTGAAAAATTTCGGTCTGGTGATTTTTCCGTAGAAAATAAAAAGCGCGTAAAAGACCCAAAAAGTCTGTGAAAAATGATACTCTGAAAGCATTGGTAGAAACGAAACCAACCGTATCTACAAGGGAACTTGCTGGCAGAATGAAAGTTGACCATACAACAATATTTCGACACCTTTCAGAAATTAGCAAGGAAAAAAAAAATGGATAAGTGAGTAACGCACCAATGAACCGTGCGCAATAAGTTAGATTGGCTGAACGAACGATTTCATTGAGAGCCATTTGTCGATGGAATTATTACTTATGATGAAAAATGGGTTTTTTATGACAATAGGAAAACGTGTTGCTTGATAGTAATAAGGCTTGTGCTTATACTCCAAAGCCATTAATTCATCCACGCAAAATTTAAATAACACTTTGGTGAAATGTAACTGAACTAATTCACTACTCATCCCTTCAAGTTGGAGAGACGATTACAGCCGAAAAGTACTGCCAGTACATTGATGAAATGCATGAAAAATTGAAAATTGTACGCCCAACATCCACCTTATTAATCGAACTCTTTGCCAACCAACTTTCATTTTCTTAAACATTTAGAGCAGTCTTTCGGGGCTAACTTGGATCTAATTATGGGCTAATTATGAAAATGAAGACAATTTAAAAAATGCTATATCAGAGTTTATTGATTCTACAGATCAGAATTTCTTTAAGACAAGCATGTATGCATTAAAATCTCATTCAGAAGAGCGTATTGAACAAATGGAACATATTGTGATTAAACAAAAAACAACTATGCAGCAATATTAAGTAAATAGACATGCAGTTTTATATATTCTATTTATATATTCACTTAAAAATACGACATTTCATATACGCCAACCTAATACGTGCATGCATACACATTTGCTTAAATAACAGTATAAAACAATTAAACTTTTTTATAAGTAAAATGAAAAAATAAGTAAAATATAAAAATAAAAAATATATAATAAATAATGATAGATTTTGAACTCTTTCTTTAAGTTGATCAGGTAAAAATTAAAGAAAAAAGATTAATTTCTTAACCGTTTGAGTTCCAAGCGATGATTTTGCACTCGTTTTGTTGCATCAGATTAGGGCAACCGATGTAATGGACGAAGCCGACAATTGCATCGCGCTCAGTTTCTGACGATGCACGAGATTTTTTTACGGTTATCGTTCAATTTTAGGTAAATGAAGATGAAATTGGAGTAATATTTCACTTTGTGTTCACGCTTTTGTTCTTATAAATAACCATTAAAATAATAATATACTGAACAGAAAGAATGAAGACTTATCGCATGTAAACAGAGAATAGCGTAATAGCGCTCCTTCGCACTTTTTGATACGGAAATGGAGGAGCGCTGTTGAGCCGCTTGTTAATTTTTCTATAGGAAAACGACAAAATTGCGTGGCACTCAAACGGTTCTCAGGAGTTCGGACGATTACCAATATTTTTCCCTACAAATAAAAATCTGGTCAGATCTAAATATGATTTACAGTTTAGCAACATAACAGTTTTTTTGATTTCACTTGATCTCAATCTGGTCAATTATAGTACCTTGAGGGACTGTACAAAAAAACGTCTCTTTACCAATGTTAATGTGGTGACTAGTTACTGAATATTTTTAAATCAAGTTTAAGTCTATTTTAGATTAACGTCGCAAGAAATAGTCAGGAATCATTATTAGAAATCCTAAAACATTGTTAGAATCTTCAAATAATTATACTCTGTATCAATGTAATAATAATAGAACATTTTTATTAATTCATAGACAAACACTAAGGTGAAATTACTAGTCAGAAGTCATGCCATGAGAGAGTCAACATCTCCGCCTCGAGAGTCATCCAGTAATCATTCATTTTCGCCGCACAATGTACACTCTCTAGATAGCGCGGAGAAATTGATGACAGTAACAGTCACAGCTACAACTTCAATGATGACGATAACAACAGCGTCAGCAAGTCCGTCAATCAATGTTTCCTCAGATGGCAAATCACTTCGCAATAACGAATCCACAATAAATAGCAATTTATCAAGTTTAAATAGTCAATCTTTTCCTAAACAGATGCGAAACGTCGCTAGTTCACCTTCTCCTCGGATACCACAACCTCGAAATAGTAAGCGCAATTTTTTGCTCATACTTATGATTTACAATTTATTATTTTAATTATGAACCAATTTACGTATTTTCTAGGTCTTTCCACGTCCGCGCAAAATCATTCTGCAAAAAATAATATTAATGCGACTAATGGTGGCAACAACAATAACAACAACAACAATAACAGCAAAGTAGAAAATCAACGTGGCAAGTCTAGTAACGGTTCTTACGCTATTTCAAAATGCAATAATTGCGTCAAGTACAATCACAATGATAAATCCAGTTTGCTCCAGACACCTATTTCGCCTTACAAATGTAATCATTCTACTCTACAGCATCAGTCTTTAAAAAATACAAATCAATCTTCATGTTTATCTTATAATTCATCGTCCACAACATCGACAGTAGGAAATAATCAACATAAATCATTAGAACACCAACAGCAACAACAACAAAGAAGACCGAATACGTTGAATTTGTGCCATAATCAGTGTAATTCGGCTCAATGTGTTAACACCTTGTCAGTTAATAGTGGCAGACCTGGATCAAGACATAGACTACGGCATCAAAATTCCTCGCAGGGCAGCAATTGTAGCAGTTTCGACAATGCTTCTCCTTCATTGTCGCGAGGTTTGTAAACACTTTTAGTTTTTGTAGTTGTAAGTTGTTTTAATCACTAATTATTTTTTAAAACTTCACGGTTATTCATGTTGAAGTGATATTTTAAATTGAAAGGTATGCAATTCTGCAAGAGTCTGAATAAACAATATTATTGATTTTTTTAACTGCAATTAATCTCATGAGATTTGATATAAATAAAAACATAAATAAAATGAACATAGTCAATCTTTTACAACAACAAATCAATCTTTTACATGTTTATCAAATGAACTGTTACCTACTAAAGTCAAGTATTTGTAGATTTTTTCTTTCTTTTTTTTTGTTTCTGAAAATATATTGTGTACATAATAATGAACAATAATTGTATATTTGACAGATAGTAGTACGGAATTGTATACGGACAGTACAGGCACTGATTTGGAGCAATTTATAGCAGATACAATAAATCGGAATCAGAAAGATCGTACGGTATTGTTAAAGATTGAAAAAGAACTAATTGAATTTGCTAAGGATCGTCAGAAAGTATGCCATAGGTTTCCAAATATGTCATCTTATAATCGAATGCTGGTACATCGTGTAGCAGCATATTTTGGAATGGAACACAATGTAGATCAGTCCGGGCTCAGTGTTATCGTAACTAGAACAAAGAATATGAGGATTCCAGACACGAGATTTAAGGAACACATACGTGATGATTTTATTCTTACTGAGGAGCAGGCGCAGCGGGAGCAACAACAACAACCTCAACAACAGCATCACCATCATCAACAACAACCACGTCGTAGTATACTCAAGCGCGATTCAAGTTCGTTTGAAGATAGTTTCAATTTTAAGTCACCAGATAGAATGTCAGGAGAATATAGTCGACGTAGCAAAAGTTTTGAGGAAAGAGAAGAAGAATACGAGAAAGCCCGGCGAAGAATATTTAAGGACAGTAGTAGTGGAGACAGCAGCGAACTTGTTACTTCTTGGCCATACTGGTCCTCCTCAGATAGTAACTCTGAATCTTCTGCTGCTCGTTATCGTCTCTTGCATCCACCAGATAATATTATAAGGTTTATTTCTTCTCCTTTCAGTGTTCATATAAGTACTGTTAGTTTATATTTTTCTTTAACTTAAGTTTGTAAGTTCCTAATTCCTTTTATGAACTATTTATTAAAAATAAATAACGGTTAATTTTTTTCTCTTCTTTTTATATAGTAACCGACAAACCAGGTTGTTGAAAGGCGAGTCTTGCGACGGCAGAGACTCATTTCGTACAAATGTTTTACGACCATCAGTATCCAAGTCATTCAGCTTCGGTGGATATACAGAAGGTATGCTTTCTAGAGGTGACAGCGTTACCTCGACTCACAGCGCAGGCGCTCGTCTTACAAAGCAAGGTATGTGCTCAAATACAAAAACGTAAAATACACAATTTTAATACATACTAGCACACGATTTGCAAATAAATTTAAATTTTTATTGTCGATAGACTGCTTGCAGCGACGCAGTAACTTACTCGTTATACACAAACGCTAAAATTCTTATTAAAAAACTTGCCCTAATAAAAGAAAGCATGTACTTATGTTTACATGCAAACTCACAAACGTTATCGCTCAAAAGTGTAAAACGTTCAAGTTGAAATATAATAATAAACGTAATAATTTTACATGTGAAAATATTATCCATATCATACCAAACTGTGTATACATGAATGAACCGAAAGTTACTCAAGACATTTATACTAATTATTGTTTTTATTGAGATATGTACTTCTTCTATTGTATTAGATTCTGGTGGAAGCGTTTGTTCACGTCTGAGTCCGTCAAGCAGTGGTTACAAATCTCAGAGCCAAAGAAGTGACACAACGATATCGCCTTCACCATCGCCGTCCCCTATACCAAATATCACATGTAGCCATTCTCAAATATCTAGTCAAAATTTGATGTCGTCAATGGAATCAAATGGACAAACGGTTATATGGGCAGTAACCAGTATTTCGAGTGTACCGCCTGGAAGTATCATCATAAATCCACAGACTAATCAACCATACATCAATCCTGATGGTTCGATTTATCGCTTCGATCCAGATAATCCGCCAGAAATGTTTGTCTCAATAAACAATGATGATGTTAATACTGGGACGACGTCGTTCAAAAAGCAGTCAGAAAGTAATTCGACAATGACAAGTGTAGATACGACGATGACAATGTCGATTACAACTGCTACAACAGCAATGACAACAACCAAAATGTCAGCATCAGTGACAACTACAGTATCAACAATGACAACGACAACAACAGCAACAGCAGTAACAGTAACAGCAGCAGCAATAGTGTCGGCCAAGAGCAGTAACGTTAACAACATTAACGGTACTAAACGAGGGGGTCACATGAAAAATAGTCTTTGCGATAATGACGAAACAACAAGTGAAGTTACAAATACGGCAACTTCGCCAAGTTTACCTTTTACTTCACCTCCAACACAACAGCAAAATCAACAGTTAGAACAGCAAAATCAACAGTTAGAACAGCAAAATCAACAGTTAGAACAGCAAAATCAACATTTAGAACAACAAGATAATTTGGCAGCGCATTCTCTAATCAAAACTGTCACTGTACCTTCACTACATGGTCATAATCAACTATCAGTCCAACCATATACTAATTGCTTTGGAACCTCTGAACATGCATTCAACCAAGGTGCTTATCCAGCCTCCATGGCACAACAAACTGTGTTGATGGCTTCTACTCATACAACTACTCAGGGTCAGCCAAGTGTACAGAGCAACGGACAAGGAGATGTTGTCTTTAATCATAATACCGTTTATGCCAATTACACGCTACCTGTGCAACAAGGATCTCTGTCGCAAACACCAGTAATTTATTTTTTCTAACTGTCATGCTGTTATATTTTTATTTCTCAACCACAAAAATGAAAAAACAAACTAAAACTGTGAAATATGACATATTTTCAATGTAAAATATAAAATATATAAATTGTACATAGTTTTCAAATTTGTTCTATCTGTCTTATAATATAAACCTGTATGTACAGGATATGATAGACTTGTCTGGTTACTTCATGGGAATGAATGTTTATGATCAACGAGGTAGTGGAGATAATCAATGTGTCCCTTCGCATTCGCATCCACAACAACAATCGCATACGCATCAACATAATTATCCACATCTACAGCCTCCACCATCGTCAAATCAATCGTTACAAAATGCTTCTGCAATTCACTCAAATTATTGGCAGTCCGCGCCGAATCAAATAACGGTAATAAATATGGCGTATCTCAATATGTTATGTATATACTTTATTTTTATCTAATTATAATAAGTATGTACCAAAGTATTATGAGATTAACAATTAGAGTGTGAAAAGGAGAAAAGTATTGTGTGAAAAATTTATTACCGTATAAATAAGATTAAATTCTGATTAAAAAAATATACAAATGGGAATCATAATACATTATAGACTTACGAAATAGTCTTTTGGCAATCATATATATATATTATAGATTGATAATTTCAATAATCATAACAATAACAACAATAATAATAATAATAATAATAATAATATGATTATGCATTTCAGCATCCTCAACAAGCCATGTTTTTCATGTCCTCTCCAGGAACAACATCGATATCCGTCAATCAAAATCCAAGTGAAAGACAGCAAATACATCAACAGCAGAGATTTACAACAAATTATTCATTTAATCTGCAATCAGTAACTCCGCCAATCCACGGGACTTGTGAGTACTAAAGTCAAGTAAATCAAACACGAAATAACCAGAAAGATAATTGAATATGACACTTTCAAGACTGAAATTAATTATTTTCTATTTTTTTAATGGACATTGTTTAGAAAACACATCTACAAACTCTCGAGGTAGTATTAATATTTCTGTAAACAGTGAATTTTGATTTCCACTTTTCATTTACATTTCACATATATTTATATCTGCAAATATAATGATATGGGATACTCTACACCAAGTAATTTGACAACTTGAAATCATTATTGAAAATTATTACCGAATCATTCTCTTCGATTTCATTTTCGAGATGAATCCAAATGATCATTAAATTCAGTATTAAGCACACTAGAGCATTGTGTTTTTCTTGAACATAAGCAATGTATATCATAAATCATATTCAAATTTGTTCTCCCTGTCTTATAATATAATCTTGTATGTATAGGATATGATCGTAAATCATTAAATTTAAGTTCACTGATAAATATTAGAAATTATGTTACGAATCAAATGCAATTTTATATCATATAATGAGTATTATCTCTAAGGGAAAAAAACTTGCTGTTTGTAGCGAATTATGCGAGCAGTTACCCAGTACCTTATAATTCTGTGCCAAGCATTACACCATCACTGGGAACAGAATACGCGTGTCAACCAACTGTTCATGTAATGCCTGCTGCTTACTATTCTTCGGGACAACCTAATGTGCACCCAACATCGGTTATGTACAGGATGCCTACACCGCCTCATACTCCAACTACCAATCAGGTTAATGTTATTTATCATGATTATATATATTTGTTGTTTGTCCATTTATATATACAAATAAAATTTTGCATACATTCCTTATGTTCTTTTTACAAATCATTTCATCAAAATTACTATGGTTATTGTTATAAGTCATCTGTTACATCGAAGCTTTTTACGATTAAACAGTGTGTGATAAATATCAAATATAGAAATACTAAACTAATTGTTTATTCTGACTTCATACTTATAGATGGCCAATGTTCCAGTAATGTATGTTAATTCCGCCAATTATGCAACACCTACTATAGTATCCGCTGGAACTTTTGGTCATCAGGTTGGTTCAAATGGAACGACACCCGCACTTGCTGGAACATACATGGCTCCTACAATACTTCCTAATTTCGTTTTTAGACAAAATGTTCCTGTAAGAAAAATGTTTCACCAAGCAAAATGCATGTCTAATAATTGAACAATGTTAATTTTTTTGTATACTCTTACATTCGTGTATTACTAAGCATAACTATAAATTAATATGTTATGCATAGTTTCATATTAAAAAAAAAAGTGAAACATTTAATTAAATTTATGTCTTTGAACGATAATAATATTAGAATCAGAAGAAGTCTAGAAAGATTGTAATGGAGTAACATAAAAATATGGCAAATGTATTTAGCTCGTAACTGGCGTTCGTACATCAACACCCGGCAGTTCTCAGCGGACGAGCAGATCACCGACTCCAGCTCACGAATTACTTGGCGGTTTCGGATGTAGTGCTAATGGCAACGGAGACAGAAACCCACAGTCTCAATCACGTTATCCACTGCCAGTATATCAGGGTGTCCATATCGTACAAGGTAAGAAATGTTATCTTTTTCAGTAAGTATATTTCTATCGAACATATCTTCTTATTCATGAAATTTTACTTACATTTACTTCATGATGTAGGTGATATGAGATTAATGCACTCTGGAGTACCGTGCAACACTAGCCGGTTACACTATACACAAGTACCATCGCCCCCTATTATTCAAGGTTGCCCACGGGCATATCGTCAATCATCGTATTCATCCAACACATCTGGTGCTGGAACACCAATTCCTTTTGACGGAAAAACCCAAAAAATTCGTAAACAAAGGTAATATAATAAAGAATTGTTCTGCGTTTATAAACGATAATACTTCTACAATTTTTTTAGTTATGCAATTTTCTGTAGTAAAATTTTGGTTTATGTAAACAGCATAGCTCAATTTGATTCAGTCAAATCAATGAAAAATGTTAGTACTTTACGTTTGCCGCGACAGTAACATGTATTTGTCATGTCTAGGTCCAAAGTTACAACATTGCCATCTACAGTTAGATCCAATATTTATCAATCAAATTCTATGTCATCGCTTTCCACAACCGCAACTAAAGATGTCAGAGAAGGTTTGTTTCCCAAATTATTCATACACCTTACTGAGTTACCTTATGCTAAACATTTGGTCTCAGCTGAATGATATTTTTGTTTTATTTTTTAACAAGTGTTTGTCTCGCCTTTTTTTATGTCCTATTAACAGTGAATTTATTATATAGCAAATGTAGCAAAAATAGCAAAGTAATACATTACAATTTACTACTATTGTACATATAAAAAACAAAATTTTCATCGTCGTCCTAGAATTCCTTTGTTTTTCGCCGCAG
Source organism: Nixonia krombeini (assembly GCA_022817245.1). Classification (NCBI taxonomy): domain Eukaryota; kingdom Metazoa; phylum Arthropoda; class Insecta; order Hymenoptera; family Scelionidae; genus Nixonia; species Nixonia krombeini. The sequence continues at coordinate 11,027 of JABFPT010000799.1, read as the reverse complement.
CTATTCTTTCTGTTATTCACATTTTTGTCCTTTTTTGTCCAACACTGTGTTTTTCTACTTCCTTCTATACCTTTCGCCCCTTCCTCTGTTATTTTCCTACGCGTGGTGAATGTCAGTTTTAATGATAAATATTCGGTTAGCCATTTAAAAATTTTCTCACTAAAACTTATTAACAATATTTGTTTATAAATATTTTGCAGTTCCAAAAACTCACAGGAAGTAAGTGTAAGAGCAATATCACTACGGAAGAGAAGGAATAATTCAATAAAAGGAAGCAGAAGAAAGAAAGGAAGAAAAAGCAATCACGATGCGCGTTACAATTTCGTTAGAAGATGAGCACGCAATATAGTGATTATTAATGTACCTTAAACATCATAGTTATGTGTGTTATGTAAATACTACATAAATTATGATACAAGATCTCAAAGAAACATTTCGGCTGTTACAAGTTGCAGTCGGCAAGTAACGTCCGGCGACTACAATTACAGTTATTGTTATTGTCGTCATTACCATTGTTATCATCGTCTATTTTTCAGCCGATAATGTAATAACTAAGTCAAACTAATGTTTTGTATATTATTCACATGAAACATTACTTTTTTGTAACATAAGTCTGTTAATGGATTATCATTTCCAGGTCATTATCATGTAATATTTGCATGACAAATTTGTTATTTACATGAACATCGAAAATGAGATATCTACATATACTATGTCCTGTGTAGACTTGTTGTTTTCGTTATATGAAGAGAAATATTAGGGCAAGGATGTTATTATTTTTGTGTCATTCGAAACGTATCGTAGAAATTACTTAACAATCGAAGGAAGAAATAACAGCGTAATAATTGTATAAATCGTCGATGAATTTCTTTTAACATGATTGCAGAATTTTTCGTTTATTTATTGGATGAATAGTAGATAAATAGTAGTAACTCTTTCCGTTACTTTTTTCATTAAGAACATTATTTATACTTAATATTTTCAACGTATTCTTATTTTCACATTCGTATATTCTGTTCTATTCCTTAAATATAAAGAAAAAATAATATTTGATGGTTAACGACCATAACTGGGATTAATAGCGTTTTTTGGAGAACAGTTATCCAAAAACTTAAAGAAGACCCCTTCGCGCAGATTATTCTTCCAAAAAACGTCATAAATCACTACATCCGTCATTAATTTTGTCACACGTATACGAGTATTATCGCGGTTTTTCAATTTTTTATGATCTCAAATAAATGAAGTAAGATAATTATCTGCGAGCAAAGACAACTGTTAGTTTTCCCTGTTAATTAAGTATGTACTGTTTCCGTTTAAAATGTGGGAGAGTTCTCATCACAGTATTGTATATTAACAGAAGAAAATCATATATTTTGTGGTATAAAAAAATACTTTTGCCCTGTCTTTCACAGCACATTAGTGAATTTAGTTCGCAGATGTTGGTATCATTTCTCATTCATAAGAAGAAAATAATACTTCACGATGATATACTATCAAAAGTCATTAAGATACATTAAAAGATAATTGTACGAAATAAATGTATCTGGTGATTTTAAAATTGGAATAATTTTAAAAACAATTTTTTTTTTACAATTTTTGCCGAAATATTCAGTAATATTATTTTCAGTTTTATTTCTGCAAATTATTCACAGAAAAATATCAACATGTATCCGTATCATTGTAAAATAATTTTTTTGTTATAGCTATGTCATGTTTATTCTATAAAAGAGAGTACTGTTTAAATTTCACCGAAAAGTGGATACGTTAACTGTTGTAACTATCATTAGATATTTCTTGATCATTTCGACCAAAATAAGTGCATAAAGAAATACTAATGTTAGTACGGTACTATATATTTCTATTATACATATGTATATAACGTCTTTCAAATTTACAACTAAAGTAAATAGTTTTTTTTATTGATGTAATATTACTTTTGAACAACGTAAAATTCTAATATACGTCAGTATAATTAATTATATAATAAACTGTAATATGTTATAAAACTGGTACCGGAATTACTTTTTCGCACGTATCATCGTATGTATCAGATATTATGGAGTAATGCTGTGATTTGTAGTTGTATCTTGATCTATTAGGTTGGCAGTTACTGTTTAAAAACATTTTACAAAAAGAAAGGTAAAAAAAACTTGCTTCAAATAATATAAATTCAATATTTAAAAAAATCGAAATTATCCGAAAAATGCATCAAAAGAAAGGTTGAAAAAAATTTGAAACGTACCCATTTCTGGGTTAAGATTCTTAAAGCATGAACATTACCTGTACTAAAGTATCTTATCATTTCACAATTTATTAGGTATCTGGAATTAATTTTCATCCCTCAAACATTTTTTTTAACAA
>JABFPT010000798.1:0-25260 GCA_022817245.1 Nixonia krombeini | reverse complement strand
GAAACATTAAAATCCTTTTAGTTGCTCCAAAGGAATTACTGAAATGCTAAGTTTACTGCAGCGTTTGAAGAATTTATGCGGGAGGGATTAAGCGCCAAATTGGAATAAATGTTTATCCGGACGGTAGAAATGAAAGATACGAATAATCAAGCCCACGCACAGTAACACGTTACTAAATAGGTTACACGCAATAGTTATTGACCACATCGTCGCAATCCAATTCACACTGTTATTTAATCGCGATAAATTTCCCACGCCGACTCGCGAAAGGCCGAAATCAAGAAGAGAATATAAATAAATGCGGACGAGAGTGGGGGTAGAAGTCAGACAGTATCGTATCAAGAAAAGGTCGATCCTATAGTTCGGTCGTGTTGCAGAAACGAACGACTGCCGTAATTTCTACTCGATTCGTACCGGAATGAGCCGTGGGTTATTCGAAGAAGAGCGTGGCGAGGAATCGCTGATTGTCGTCGAATCGCGCGAATGAGTTCCGACGAGCGATCTCGTTTGGCGGCGAGGTGTCGGCTCGTCTTCCGGCCGACTGGCACAGTTCCCGAACGCCGAGGAAAACTCATCATTCCAAAGAGATCCGAGGATGGTTCGGCGGCTGGGAAAAGGTCGACGACCCGCTTTCAGCGAGAGTCAGTTACGGGCAGAACTTCACTCCCCGGCGAAACAAGCCGAATCGCATTTACCGTGTCAACAGTCGTCGGTCTACCAGGCCGACAATCGCGATCGACGATTGTCTCACGATCGTCCTAAATCTTTCGCTGCATGAGTATAAATCAAACTTCATTTTTCTTTTTACCTTATTTAGCCATATTGGTATTTCAAGAATGCAGACATTTTCTCTTCTCGCATATTGAAGAAAAATACTGATTTTTCGTCCCACTTTATACGTTTCACAATAATTTATAAATAGAATTAATGATACAAAAGTACTTCCTTCAACTGTTTAAATATCGTAAATATATAAATATTATATATTAACTTGAATAAGTATAATCAAGTAAATAATAAATGTAAGTGTAAACCGATTGTAATCTGATATCTACAAAACATTGTAAAACGAAATGTTACGTATATAAATAGGTTAGTGTATTTCAAGCAGTAATTTGAAGAACACGTATCGATTGCATCGATCGAATTAATCAGGAGAATTTCTTTCTCTGTCGCCGTCGATCAATAAAGACGCAAAAACACGGATCATCCAGCCGTCCAGTCGTGAATGGAATGGAATTTACGAGTCGGGATAGAAAGGCGAGACGACACGCGATTCCGCCAATTTGGAATACGATCGTCCGACTCGGCGCGTTTCTTCGATCCAGTTTACGTTACCGGTCTCGCGATGCGCGACAGCGTACAGCGATCTTGTTACGCTTAATCAAAACATCCACAATTTACTTAAAACTTGAGTGTGGCCTACAAATAAATCGATGTTGCATCTCCCCTAAATATATTTTCCTGTTTTGGATAAGTCCGGAAGTTACGTTTGACTTCTCTTATTTCCTTACTGGAATAAAACGTGTAAATTGCGGAAAACGGTAATGGGCGAATGGCCACTCGGTCAATAGCGACTATAAACCGAAACTTATGTGCTTTGCGTGAAGTAAATCGTCCGGAAAGACCTTTCTCTAATCACCGGAAGTTTCCGCCGTCCGTCGCGGCTTTTACAGCCACGTTGACGCGAAAAAACGTTTCAGCGCCACGAGCCGTGTAATTTCGTTATGTTTATTCGAACAGCCGAGAATCATAGGCCACTTTGTTTCGATGTTTCGTGCGTCGTTGCGACGCGTAATGCTATACTATTTAACCACGTGACGTCCATACAGGAATGCAATATTCAGATACTTTGTATCGCTTAGTTTAGCGTGTTCGAGAAACGCGAATGACAGTACATTTAAACATTTTAAGAAATTCTCTTTGGTCCGGATGAAAAAAAACATGATATATGTGCCAGAACTGGACAAAATATCGCAAATGACAGCGAAATTGGTAAATAACTGTTTGCGGCGTTTGCGAGGTTAGCCGCGGCAGGACTATCAATGGAGGCAACCGAGTGAAGCCAAGCCGCGGTTCGCGGCGTTCGATAAACCCGAGTTTCTCGTACAGGATCGGACAGCGAGTGGAAGCGCTTTAATTCGATTAAATGCCTCGGCCTGGCGAGAGCCGACGGGAGTCACGCTTCGCGGGCTGAGCGGCGAAACGAGCGGCCAGGATTGGGAGAACTCGTCCTTGAACATCCTCGCCAATCAAGCCATTATCCTATTTGCCGATGCAAACGAGATACGTCGATAACGACGTTCCCGATCGCCGACAACTTCACGCTCCGCCGCTCCCTCGATTCGTGAGGATAGCACTTTTGCACCGGCCGTTAAATACAATGTTATTGATTCGCGTTGGCTCGATTGTCGCTGCACCGACAGCACGTCTCGTTTTATTAGTCGAACACTTGATTCCGTGACTCCGCTGTTGAAACGCGGTCGGCAAATCGGTTTTGCGATCGAGTTCCCTTTCGTTGATCCGCATGAATAATTTGATGGAACAACGAAGCGACTCGAGAGACGCATTGCTATAGCGAGTATCTGAATATACGTGTATCTTCGACTCTTCCGTTCATTTTATAAGAGTTCATTTACTCGACTGATGACTCATCTAGTTGATGCAAACAATTCGCGTAATTGAAGCGGCAGTGATTAATCACTCTGACAGTGTTGCATGTTTCCCCAGCGTGGTGCTCCATCGGGGTTTCCGTGAGTAGGAAATTGGCGCAATGATAAATCCAGCTTTCGTCCGTACCGGGTGTAAGCGTGTAGCCGGAAGGCCATAGGACGCGTGTACGAATTTGTGGTGAGTGCACCTTTCGTCACGCGACCCCTCGCACGTGGACATGTGCAACCGCATCGCGGAGATTGTTGACCCCCTGGCGAGGAAGAGCGAGGAAGAGCGAGGAGGAACGGCCGGGGGCGACGAGGAACCGTCAATGTCCGAAGGGTGTGGCGCTAATCCGCACTTGGGTGTGTCCCCGGAGCACCTCGCGCGGCGGGAACGGGCGGTTTTTTCCGGAAAGTAATACTCTGGAGACCATTTCGCATTGCTTTTGTCATCCACATTCCCGTTCCTTTTTTTCTCTCGTCGGTGAATGACAAATCTTCTTACGCAAATTTATCCACTTTTGTATCCATTTTTGTTGTTTCGTGCATTCTGCGAAATTGTGTACAACGCGAATATTGATGAGAGCGTGAAATGCTGAAAATGTGGATAATCGGCGATCGTGACTGGAAGACCGTTACGACGTCATAAGAATCGGGCGATCTACGGCGTTTGAGAGTGTGGTAGAAATCGCGGCCATGAACAATGCATATGCGCCGCTTTATCACTCGGAACGACGTTCTTGCAGAATGCGTGCGCGCTGCGGATGGCGAGGGGTTGATTGCGCGGATCACAGTATTCGAATAAGAAGTTCGAGCGCTCGCCCTTGCCATGTAATATTCCGGCCCATGAAGCAGTCGGAATTTCTCCATCGCGCGACGATTTATCGTTCCTGAGCGTCGTTCTTTGCCGCTCAGCGAGTACACGGTAACAATGCCGAGCTAATCAAAATACTTTATCCTTGCGATACAAACTATTTCCGTATTCCACAAATTTTTAATTTACACGTAATATCGATTTACGCCGTGGAATGGAAAGTAGTTATCGTTGCTATGTGTGGCTTTGGGAGGAAGAGGAGGGGGAGGTTAATAATGCAAGGTATAACAAACTAATACCAAACGAATTATGTTTCTATTTTATGATTCTAATTATGTTAAATAACGAACAAAGTAAATTGTGTGCAAACTTTTCATTTAATTTCGTTCATGAAGGATACGTTATTGGAATAAAAGTATGATAAGAAATTGCAAAGTGTAACGGGCGTTTTCGCAGAGTGCAGGTAAACGTCGAAGCAGCTGAGCCGACTATGAATGAACTCGCGGAACGAAAGCGTCAATGGGATTGGGGCTTAATGAAGCGCGACAACCGGTACGAAACCGCGATCAACCTGCTCGCATCGCATTACGGAGCCGCGATTGCCATTTAGCTCGCCTCGTCGCAGTCGCGCTGACGAGCTTCCTCCTTGGGACATTCCGAAACGGTCACGCGCTCTGCGACTGTTGCCTCATCCGGATTACACAAACACATACACCCGACCGTATAAATCGCAATTTACGTCCCCTGCCGCTAATTCCATCTTGTTGCAAGGGATCACGTAACTTTCTAATTTCTCCTCATTGTAAAAATCAGGCACACCTGTAATTACCGCGGAGGATCGTTTTCAACGAAAAACCGTCCCGAGCATTTCCGAATTCGTTCTTGGAAGTGCGCGTGGTTGCGCGATGACTCGCCGGTAACCGATCGTACGACGCGGCGACACGCGATATCGTTATAAATTTGCATACTCGTTCGTTACAATTAGGCTCGGTCGGTGGAAGCGATCTTGCCGAGAGCATCGCCGGGAACGTCGTTGCGCAAAGTCTAATAAGCACGTTTCCCCGATAAATGAATCAATGGAAATGGGTTTATTGACTTTCCGGAGACATTCTTGACTCGAGATGCACCGTGTCTATCGCGGCAACAATCGGAAACGGCGGTGACGAACGAGCGCGTTAAAACGACTGTTATGGCAGCTCTCTGATATCACTCGCGAATAAATTATCTGTCGTGCGTGGCTTCACGAGACACGCTCGACCGGGATAAAACAATGGACCAAATTGTGACCAGGCATTTACACACCAGTGTCACGTTCGCTCGCAAATTTACGGATTAATTATGCACTCGTGCGTGACATTTGATTTATCGGTCTTTACGCTACGGTGCGTTACACGAGAAGCGGTTGGAAACAATTAGAATAATTGCTTAGGAAAGACCTGAATATTAACGATTGTTCCGGCGAAATACGTGGAATAAATAATTGCATGTCCATTGCCTTCGAATAGCGTCGTATTTGCGAGGTAAACTCGATTAAGTTTCAAAGGTTTATTCCAAAGCGAAGAAAATGAGGAAACGTTATTTTCTGTTGAGAGGAGAGAAAAGATCGTTGCGGATAATAAGTTTATAAGATTTTGCGCATTACTCCGAACGCGATTTGCAATAAGATAATGACCGAAGTAAGATAGTTATTAAATGTCCCATAAATGTAATTAATCTATTACTTTCTGCAAAAATGGAAGGAGAACATTGAGTACTTCGGGCGTTTCCTGGTGTTTTTACATAATGCAATTTTTCGAGGGAGAGAGAGAGAGGGAGAGAGGAAAACTCAGATTTCCACTGAAGGAGTACATTCATTTGACGAGTGTTTGAGATAAATTAGAAAGTAATAATCGGTGTACAAAGTGTGCATGCAATTCAATATACCACCGATAAACCGACTGGTATTTACTTTCGATCCAACGGAAAGTTCACGACGCTGGAACGTTTCGTCGCAAATCCGTGCATACGAAAGTGAGGGAAAGAAAGGGGTACTCACCGAAGGCCATTCTGACTTCCTCCTCGTCGTCGCTGTCGATGTGTTTGATGCCGGGCACCTCGAAGCTCCTGGCGCTCTGGCCTATATCCGCGTTGACGGCACATCCGCAGGAGTCGGAGTCGCAGTCGCAGCCCTCGCCGGCGCACTTGCAGCCAAGCAGGGGATCGTCGGTGTCGATGTTGCGGCAGGCGGTACAGGGAAAGGTGAGATCGTCCAGCGAGACCCTCTCGATCTTCCGCTCGACGGTGACGAGGCGGGAGCTAATGTAAGCCGGGAGCTCGCCGTCGGAAATCTGGTCGGGATGCGGAACCGCGTCCAACCTGGCCACCTCGGACACAACGCTCTCGAGCCGCGCCGGACTCTTCAGCTCGTCGGCGGCCAACACACGACACCTTGTGTCGCACCTCGCCGCCTCTTTCCACTTTTCCATAGTCTTCGGCGAGGCCAGGCACGTTTTCGCTCCCACTTCCGCCTCCTCTTCCGTCTGCTGAAGCTGCTTCGCTGCCCCGGGACTAGACTTGTTACGGCACCTGCCGGTACTCGTGCTCCTCTTCTCCTCCCTTCTGCGTTCGGCCTCCTGGCACGTCTCGGCGACGCTCGACGAGGAGCGCGACTTTACCACAAACCGCTTGCCGTGTCGCGCGTCGGCCGCCTCCCGGTCGGCGTCTTGGTCGAGCCTGTCGGAGGACTTGCTGCTGCAATGGTGGCTGCCGCGGTGGCGGCCGCGCTGCTCCTGCCCGGATTCCTCGCGCGAGCGACGCCGACGCCGCCACTTGGACGCGCCCGAGCCGTCGCTCGTCTGCTGATTCGACGAAGTGGACGTCGATGGCGCCTTGTAGCACGCGTCCCGCCAATCCATGAACTCGTCCTCTCGGTCCCAACCGAGAAAACCTGGGGCCCGCATGGACGATGCTCGCCACACCAGGGCTACCTGCAATTTATCCCATATTTTATTCACACTCACTCTCCTTTTACCTGTTCTTCAATATTACCGAACAAGTGCCGCTGTTATTACTCAACAATAGGCTCAGTTTAGCGACGCGTAGTTAATTATTCCACATCCAATATAAGATATCCAAACATATCTAAACGAAAGTTGGTCCTCCGCCTCGACAGTTCGTTCGCGCGACTTGTCCAATTATACCATCTTGAGAAAAAAGTCCGTATCAACGAGGTTTAATACTCTGAACAATACAATAAATGTAAATGAACGTTAAGTCATCGTTTAATTACTTTGCCTATTTTTGCATGCGGCGTTGAGTCACGTCGCGTGCGATTGAACGCTCGCTATCAAATTATACGTGTGGGAACGCATGAATAAAACATGCGAACACTTTATGCAATAATTGATTCTTTTCATCTGTCCGAGGGTTTGCTCCGAGCAAATACGCCAATAGTGGATATTAATGGCGATCTTAGCGACAATGATCGGACATTATTTATTTTCTTAAACGTGTCGCTGACAGCACTGTCATTATCAGTCCGATTTTTGCTCACGGTTTCGAGAACACAGTTGTTGCGAATCACCGGGGCGATAAATAACACTTTCATAAGGCTGCGTTTTCGTTCTAACGGAATTGCGGGTATAGACCGCAATAATTCACCCGGTGCAAAAACTCCCGCGTCCGCGAACACCGAATTACCCCTTTTTTCCATTCCGCGTAATCTGGCACGAGATTTTTCGCGGAAAAGGGGAACGAGTAACGCGTAATCGAACGCCCGATTAGTCGGAACCAGTCATTCACGCGGAACGGCTGGAATTTATCAATCGATTCTTTGTACCGCCTGCGGAAGTGACGCAAAATACTCCGTACGCGGAGGTTATAATTGCCGATCGGCGGCTGCGGCTGTGGTGGGAGGGGAGAAGAGGGGTGAAGGAAGAGGAGGAAAGTCGCGGGATGGCGTGACTCACCTCGACGGTATCTCTCTCGGAGCTGTCAGCGGTGCGAACTGTCAGAGTGGTCGCGATTGCAGTTGCAGTTGCAGCTGCGCTGCGTACGCAGAGGTAACATTCTCCGAGACGTAGAGCCGACGCCTCGAGCTCGCCTAATCGCAGAACGAGGCCGCCGCTGCCCAATGTCAAAGGCCAGCCCGCTGGTGCGATAAATTCGTTCCCCTGCAACAAACGACATGCATGATAAATATTGATAATCCGCGATTAAGTCATTTCCGATTATGATTACCGTTCGTCGATATGCTTCTGCGGTTTAGCCTACCAAGCATATTCATTCGAATCGCAACGAATGTCTTTCGTAAGTCCATATGAAGTAAATTTCTCTTGCGGGTAGAAGAGATATTTTCAGTGTGGAAAATTATTCTTCACGCAGTAGAAACCTTTTTCTTTTGAAATCATTCCGTTTTCTGGAAACGGATTATGTTTCTATGATTCATTTCCTTAGGAAAGGAAAACGGTATGACTCGTTGCAGTGACTAAAGCGAATCCTTATTCTGTCAGTCCAGTACAGTGTGCCATTTCTCAGAGCGCATTTGCGTCGGCGTAATGCAAAAATGCGTAAAAAATAAGTTTCTCGTGAAACACGAACATTGTGCAAGTCTCTTATTTACTCGAAAATGAGATCGTTGTGAATAATGATGTCTGGATCGAGTAAGAGTGTCGACTGTGGAACGCTGACGGGGCGGAATGCGGTTGGAATTTAATCAGATCCAAATTGCGTCGCGCATGCAAAACGAGATTTAAACGGGCGGAATGCAACACTCGCAATGCTCGAATGAGTCTGAAACACTTCTGAAACTCTTATTTCAATTGTTGCGATGCTTGGCAATCACGAGGAAAACGATCCGTCAGTGAAAATATGTTCTCGCCCGCTTCTTCGGTTTGCCATAAATTCGAAAACTGGAAAGGGGGAGAAGATGATCGTAAATGTACGGTACGAGTGTCGGGGAAAACGAGCCAGCAGTCTTTGCAATCAATAACGTTTAATTATCCCGGGCAGGCGCGTTTACAAGCGTAGATAATTTTTCACAAAGCCACTCGCTAACGCTGTGTGAATCAGTGCCGTTGGGCGCACGCGTTTGCCGGCATAATACGCATAGCATTAACGGGCCGAGTCGCCCGTTTCATTAATAATAACGCGCGAGGCTCGCGCGTTGGCTCATGAATTGATCACCTGAATATCTCGAACGAATCAATCACGGATTTTTCGCGCGATTAGACGAACGATTAATCAGCGAACGGTGCCCGTTGGAAACGTCATAATTAATTACGGTTTTTCAGCGTCGCACTTGCGAGCGCGGCACGGCAAAGGAAAGCGGCGATGGCAGAAAAGCGCGGCCGCGGCGACTCCGGGCGATTGTTTCGCACGCTCGGTGTTCCTTTTCGTCTCGTTTATGGGCACATGCGCTGACGCCCACAGCACACGAGCAATTAGGCATTACACCGGGGTTGCCAAAGCGCGTGTGCACGCCTCTCTCACGTTCGCCAGAGATAAGTAATTAGACAGCCACGCTAAATGACATAATAATCGTTATCAAGATGATGTCAGGTCGCTATGCAAATTAACCATTTTATCGTGGCACCTTTTGTTCGACTTTCATCGCAGGATCCTTTCTTGCAAATGTCCCACATTCGCGACGTTTTTTTGAAACCTCGTAGATACACAATTATTGCGGTAAATTACATGTTTCTGTTAAATCAACGTAATTTCGTTACAATTTATTATACTTTATTTGTATTCGTAAGGAGAGAAGACAAAATTGGTGTGGTGAGGGGGGACATATCTAGAATTCCAAAGTTTTTACCTTAGCACACCCATTCGAGAAATTTAAATTGGACAAGTTACCATGTCCAATTTTTGAAAAATGTTTGAAAAATCAACTTCGTATTTTAGCTTTGAATTGCATATCAGTAGATAGATCTCGCGACGCACATTACGAAGCACCCCCATACTTCCCCCTCCAACCATTAGGAGCAGAGATATTCGTGAGGAAAAAGATAAATTACGTGGTTTGGGCATAATCTGCCGACTATCACAGTTTTCCAACTGTAACTTTTCTTCATTTGGGAATTCCAGAATAAACAATACACCACCTTATTCCGGACATCAAGATCTATCCAACGAGCTAACGTTCATAAATGTAGAACGACAATAGAATATTTCATTACGGTTATAATACCGACAGTAAAGGTTTTACGCCCTCCAATTTCCTCTTTTTTCCTCAATATCTCCGTCCCTAATGACGGGAGGGGTCAATATATGGGGTTATTCTTAATGTACGCGGCGAGATCTATCCAATGGTGTATAATTCAATGTTGAAAGCCGAAGTTGATTTTTCGACTTTTTTCGACATTTTTCCAAAGGGGTACCCCTTCAATTTTTCTCGAAAAATCAACTTCTGATTTCAGTTATGTATTATATACCAATCGATAGATCTCGCGACGCACATCACGAATCACTACACATATTGGCACCTCCGACAATTAGGAGCGGAGATATTCCAGAAAAAAGGGATAAATTATGTGGTGGGGGGCCGTTTTCTACCGAATTTCACACTTTCCACTCTATAACTTTGCTCCACGTAGGAGTCTCGAAATAAACGATAGACCATCTTATTCCGGGAATTGAGACCTATTCAACGAGCTAACACACGTCAAGGTAGATCGATAATAAAGTGTTTAATTACGGTTATGACACCGTTAGTTACGTTTTTTCCCCATCATTTTTCGGTTTTTTGCGGAAAAAAGGCACTTCCAGTCGGAAACGCCACAAATGCGACAGAGGTTTGGACTCTCCGTCGCAGCGCGCGTCAGATAGTGTGAAAAACGGAAGAAATATTTTCCCAAAATTTTTCCGCAAATTTCCAAAGGGGTACCCCTTCAGTTTTTCTCGAAAAATCAACTTCGGAATTCCGCTTAATTTATACACCAATCGATAGATCTCGCGGCGCACATCAAGAATCACTCCCATATTGGCCCCTCCAACCATTAGGTGCAGAGGTATTGGCGAAGAAAGAACAAATTTTGTGGTGGGAGCATGATCCATAAAAATTTTAAGTTTTCACTCCTTAATTCTCCTCCGTTTGAAAATGTCAGTTTTACTATTTAAGTGTCCCTTATTTTAGAATATGCGACAGTGGAAGCGGTGTAGGCGGAAAATGCACTTCTTGCGGAGCAGACTTATCGGACGACGCGCTACCGGCGTGAACCTTCGGTTGCGGTTGCATAATGAGTTGCGGGAGTACCGAGCGAGCGGTGTGTCGAAACTGTCATTCGCGCCACGTGCAGCAGCAGCGCCCTCGTTATTACCATCGGCGTTGTTGTTCTTGCAAAGTCGCGCGGAACAACGGGCCGATCGTATCGCAAGTACGTGCCACGGTCCCTGCGCCCGACGAATCCGTCGATAAATCCGTTCGAAGAAAGAGAAATTGATTGACGGCTATCGGCCCGTTCGATGTGTATTGTGACCGCATTTCCACCGCGGGCGTTGTACCCTCTTATCTCCGTCATAGCGCATTTCCATGCTTAATCCATGGCCAAACGCTAACAAGGCCTGTACCAATAATAATCTCACTCCAGCTCGACCTTTCGGCTACAGATCGATCGATTACTTTTTCCTCGTATTTTTCCCTTTTTCATTCGCGCCGAAGTCATGCTGCTTTACAGTTGCATTTGCATTCCACGAGAATTGGCGGCCATCGATCAGGCGCGCGAACGATGGAATGCGAATCGGAATGACCGGACTTCGCAAACCGCGGCGGGACATTGCGTAGGACGGCCGGTAAGGTCGCACGATGAAACGACGTGGATGGCCGGGCGTTCGTCGCCGACCAGTTTCCTACTGGTTCAGGTATCGGCGCCAGCGCTGCAAAAGGAACTCCTCGCGACGACTCGTCGTACGAGCTTGCTCTTCGCGCTTTTCTTCTCGTTACGCAACCGATTCCGGGAATGAGGTCGAAGTTAAGATGGTCAGATCAAGCCATGTCGCGAGCGCGCGTGTGCACGCTGTACTTGAGAGAAGAAAGTCGCATCCCGGAAAGTACGATGGACGCGGGTCGTAAAGAAACGCAAGCGAGACATTTGCGATATTGTAAAACCGCGTTTGGCGTAAACAGAATTTGCAAGGTACACGCGAACATCGCCAGAATTGTGCAATTTTCGAATTCGGTGCGAATTACAGAAGATTTGCAAATAATCGTTTACGCGAATTCATCGCCCTCGCGCGCTCATATGACTCGTATATATCGCATGACAGTCTGTTTTTAGCAACACTCACCGAGTCTATACATATTAATACAGAAGTGCATGCGGAGAGTAAACGCGCGCACGGTGAATATAATCGGCCGAGTCACATGGCGTTTGGGCAATGGTCGTGTGCTCTATAAATAAGCGGCTGGCCAACGTCATGGGGAACGCCGAAATGTGCGATAGTTACCGTTGACTTGGTCAGTGACTCAACCCGGTTTACGAAACCACGGCCGATGTTTCAACGCCCACAACTTCTTTTTGGCAGGAACTGAAATCACTGTCGAGGGTCATGATACATTTACTGCTATATTCACAATACGATACAGTGTCTCCACATTGACAAGCGGAAATTACCAATCATAACTACTAACGATAATTGACTATGGTAATTAGCAATAATTATTAGCAATAAAGTTAATCGACTAGATTTTACGAAATTTTCCGGATAAATGCGTAGAATCGAGAGCTAAACGGTAAGTCGTAGTTGCGGCCGCGTGTCGAAGCCGTCGACGACACGAGCAAGACGAGCAAAGCGGAAATGGAAATATATTCCACGTTCGTGTATGCCGACGTACGCACACGCATATACGTATATCTATTATGCATATGCGTATATACGTGCGGCGAGAGATCCTCGAAGCGTACGCACGTCCAGCTGATTCATGCCGGACAAGACACGCGAGCATATTACGGACAAGCGCGCGGACACGCGTTGCACACGAGAGTGGCGGCTCGCATGTGCGGTCAAAATAACTTCTTACGTTACGCCAGACGCGATTAACGATCTAATTAGCCGGACACACGTGGACCGAGAAACCGCCGTTTCTCATCAATCGGCGTCGGTGCGGTCGTAGTCTTATCAATTTTCGCGTGGTTAACGCCGTAAACTGAAATCGCGGGGTAATGCGCGACTAATTGTAAATCGGTGGCTCGCGAACGCAATACAACCCACAGTTTGTGATCATTCTTCCGATGTGACGAACGTTACGGTATTTTCGAATGTTGAATTAATTAACGAACTATGTCTGGCGGTTGGTAAATTATTCGCTCCCACGAACAGCGTTTCCCGTCGGGGCTTTTTCACGCTCAGTATCGCTGCGGTGCCAGCTACTCAGGAAGTAAATTACGCCATTAATTCTTTCCGTGAATATTCGCGACTTGCTTATAATTCACCGTTTTGAAACCGCTTGCAGGAAAACCAAACCACAGCAGATTTCCGTAAATTTTTGACACTGATGAAATTGTTATCGAAGACTGCAAATAGGGTGTAGTAGACTTATCATTTAGTTCAGACAGTTCTCGCCCTCTTTTTTAAAGACAAAGCCATCTTTCGCATCGGACGCACGCGGCTCAAACACTGAATAAAGCAGGGCCTAAAAGCGCGTTTCTTTCGACGCAGCTGCCCGGCAGCCTGTTCTAGGAAAAGGAAGCGCAGTGATAAAATGTATATACAATAAACATGGCAAATAAACATGAGAGGCAGGAAGGCTCTCGCATGTGCGAAAATCTCGGCATGTGAGAAGCGTGTACGCTATGGCTCGGTATACGCGCCTATTTGTATACAAGCGAACTCGACTGCCAGATCGCACGTGTACGATCGGGGGATTCGCGAGCGCGACTGAATCTGTTTATCTTACCTTTCGATTCGCGAACGCCTATCGGCCATTTTGCCGAATACACCGACAAAAATGTCTCGAGAATACGCGAAGTAAACAACTTGAAAGATTTCTCCATTCAGCTACCAGAAATTTCATTACGCATGTCGCGAGCGAAGGAAAATCCCTTTGTAGAGCGAGATAATTGGCTCGAGAAGCGTGGCCGTTGCTGGCGTGAAAAGAAAGCGCGTTTTTCATTATCGAATAAAAGTGAGGCCAGCGCGATCGCGCGAAGGACTAATAGAGCGATAAGTTTGTAAAACAGCGTGCCTCAAACGTTACACGTGCATGCTACATGCATTCCAATACGATACAAGAGTTTATTGTTCTGCTCGCGCGGATAAAGCCCGGCCTGCACTTACGGAACACTGTGTTGAGGCAACCTAGATCTGAATACGCCGAAAGAATGCGATAATAGTACCGAAGAAGCTTAAGCGAGCCGCGTGCACACGAGCACGCGCAAATACATGCAAATTGATCGCCGTTTTATTGAGTTATTGCCCGCTCGCATTACTGAACAACGGGACAGTTTTCAACCCGATTGTTTCGTATCGCTCGTTGATAACGTAATTTTTCATCGGGCCGTTCGTGAATCGCGACTTAATTAGCTGCCAGGCTCATTTATTTCCTTGTCGCGGCGAAACGGCGAGTACGATCCGTGCGAGTAAAACTGCGCGAAGTAGGTCCGCCATGCTATTTCTAGGCGTTTACGAGCGAGAGGTGGCAAGAGAGGGGAGGGAGAGAATGAGAGAAAGAAAGAGAGGCACGGAGAGATGGAATTCGCTATCGTATTGCACAGTGCGCGGAGATCTTTACACATATGCGACCGTGTCGGATTCCCCTTTCCTCCGAACGGTGTTATCTTTCCCGCGATTCTTCTTCTGCAAATTGCATTTCCAATTACCCTGACTCTCACTTACGATTAACCTTATCTCGCGTTCCTTCGCCTCCAATTCATCTTCCTTCGTCGATCGTTCGTCGCGGGGGAAAAAAGTACTCTTTTCCGTCCGACGACACGTGTCGCAGGCGACGCAACATTACCATAATATGTCGCGCAATACCTCGTGAATTGGCGAATAAATAGTGTATGCATATTTCTGCTCACAATTACATAAAACAGATCAAGTAACGGCAGTAAAATAATTAAACTTTCGTTATTCGCACCGACGCAATTGTCGAGAAGTTGTATTATATTTGCGTGTGTGTGTGTGTGTGTGCGCGTTAGCCTGTGTGCCTCAGGTCTACCGCCAACGCACGCCAGATCGGCACGAGGCTGGAGTACTCGAAACTGATCGACCGTCTTACGCGCCCGACAAATCGAACAATCGCATATCAGCCATTCCATCCCGAGGGCCATTGTGTTATACATGCAGAGACATGTGCAAGGATATTAGTTGATTAACGAGGCTGCGATCGTCACGCCGGCAATTGAGTCGTGTGTAGCCCCACAACGCGCATGGCATATAAATAAAACGAATCGTTTGTTCTCCACGTTTTTATACAAATTTACACTAGTACTATTTGCCATTAGAATTCCTCTTTTCGTTGCATGGAAAAAAGAAAAGGTACGACGAAAGAAATAGTGGAAACTGTTGGTGCGGGAATATTCGAGAACTGCCAGTGAAGTCGATTTATCGATATAGTTAGGCGGTGTTAAAACACGAATCAAGCTTCTACCGCAAAGTGGTAATTACATTAACGCAATCAGTGGCCGAGCGCAGATTAAGTCTATCCACTTAGCAGATCAAATTGCTTTATTAATAAGATGTATATTGTCACTTATTATTGATAATTCGCGGCAAATTAAAATATTGACCCGGCGGATAATAGTCGCTGATAAATAATTAATTATTTCGAACGGCTGCGTTTCCAGCACGATATTTGCATGGCGCTCGCGCAACATTACCCATTTTCGCTGGAGAGTTCGCGACAGCCTATTAGAGTCGCTAAACCGAGCGCGAACGTTGCGAAATGCGACAAGTTCTTTCCTCGTCGATTCGCGGCGTCACGGTCTCGCGTGGAACGATTTTCCGGCGGCATACATACGTCGCCGCGATATAAATTCATTTCATGATTTCCGATTTTCCGCTCCGGGCAAATGGACCGAGGATAATTGACCCAGAGGAGTAGATAGCGCGAAACGCAGCCGTCACGGCTGGTCCCCCGTGACGGCGAGTGGCTCTCTCGTATCAATGTTTACACAACCATATCGTACCCATGTACTATTCGCGCTCGCATGCCAGCGACGATACGGCGTGTGTGCTACGAGTCCTGTGGCAGGCAATCGGAGTGTCGACTGTGCAAACACGCCCCGTCGAACAATGCATAACAAGCATTGTCTCTCTCCGCCGCTCTCCAATTCCATCCCGAGCTATATTGCCTCTATCTCTCATTTCGAATGTTGTTGCTGCTGCTGCACCGACCGTTTTTATCGACAATTTAAATTACATTGTTTGCGATAACGCCGATGGTTATAATACTTCGCAACGAATGCCTTAATTAATATTACTAGCTAATTGCAATATGAATGATTTTGTTTGGACATTAAAAAGATATAGTTTACACTGACAATAATTACTGTAAAATCGAATTATTTCTAATTGTCGTTTTTAAAATAAATACTTAACCGAAAAATCGTTGCAAAGTTTATTAAAAATATGTTGCAATTTGAGAAAATCTTTTATTTTCTATTAATAAATACTCTTTTCACAACAACGATATTTTCCCTAAGAGATGCCAAACTCCGTCTCGTTTTGCATGTGTTGAAGCATACACGTACGTATTCACTAGCAATGTGCGCGGAACGAAAGAGAAGTCCGAGCGAAGCAGTTGGCCCAACATGTGCGCTCAATTTCCCGATCATTGTTCGGAGCGCACGTACTTACAAATTAGTGGACAATAACCCTCGGTCATGATTCTGAAGATCGCCGCCGCTCGAGGGAGGATATGATTTACGCTAATCTTTAAATGCGCCATAAATCGCAAATGGGATCAGGGGCAAGATGGGGTGGTTTCGTTAAAAGCCAGAAGCATCGTAATTGAACCAATCGAAAATGAAAAATTCTCGTTAATATCGAAACAGAGGTCCGGCGCTAGCGATCGGATATAAAGGGAGAGAAGAAAGACAATTAATACGAGCGTAATTATCTCTACGTGGCAAATGTGCTCAAAAGAGCATCGAGGATTGACGAGCATTGCAATTGATATAAATCTGTGGGTGTGTCGTATCGACGCGATCGGGATTAGCTGCGAGGTGCGGGTTTCGCGAAGTCGGCGGCGGGTAATGTCGCGCGGCTCTACGCTTACAGGTGGCCCCTGTTCGTTGCGCCGCGAGGCAGTGCACCGATGCACTTTATGCACCGGCGGACATGCGTGTAAGCCGCGGATCGGCAAATCGTCTTGCAAATGTTAACCACTGTGGCAGGTTGCGCGGCGGCGGCGAGAGGCGCTCGTTAACGAAGCCTCCGTTAACTTTCATCGTTCCCGACAAGACTCGGCGGTAATTGCGTTGAATATGATCGATAGACGAAAAACGGTTGCGATTGTTGCCGAAGCGGGAATTTTTCGATCGAAGAGCGATTCGCGCGAGGCGAAAAAAGTGGGGCGGGAGAGATAGCCAGGGAGATATCGCGGATTTTTTCGCGCACGCGGATAAGCGCAATAAGGAGTGAAATGAGGCGTGTAATAACGCGCGGATACGCGTGAAATACGCGAAAAGGTAATTTATCGCGGCCGAGATACAATTGTCTCTCACGGGTCCAAAGCCGGTGGAAAGAAGCGAGGGGCGGCTTTCGATTCGCGCGAGAAACTGGATCGATTGGCGCGCGCGCGCGCGCGCGGCCAATGACAGTGTAATTTTATGCGTCCGCATGCTCCTTATCGGAGACGGCGATAATATTTCATTCATAATGTCGATAGCAACGCGCGCCTTCGTTACCGATACAATCCCTCTTTGGATTATCTGCGGTTTGGCCGCGATAGGTACCAATTTGCATTTCATATTTTACGGTCACGGATAAATGGTCGCGCGGCGGCGTGTCGCTGCCGGGAGAACATTCGAGGAATCCCGGGAACAGTCGGGCATTCCGGTAGGCCGATCGCTTTCGACGGGAACATTTCGACGAAGCCCGGCCAGGACGCGGGTCGTTCGAGTCGGACGGGGCGGTATGCGAAATCCACGGCGAGCATGCGAAAAGCGGCCTGGGTCTATTACCCATTTATGCGCCGGCCGGCCATTACTTACTCACAGATTAATAGCGTAAAAATGCCTTCGGGAATCCTGTACTTAAAGCCGGACGAGCGCGCGATACTTCGGGCCTCCTTTGCCGTGGTAATCGCCGCGGAAACGTATGCCGATGCCTCGCTACCGGTGGGAACAAAAACGTAACGAGCGGCTCGCGTATACCCATCTTCGCCGTGGCAAAAATTCAGTTCACCGTCCATCGCGCGAAACAATACGCGTCCCTCTGCACCAGCTAACGAATCGATGCTAATTTCATTGAGCATTTCATCGAGTTTAGGTTACCGACAACGCGGTGGGTACATAACGAGTGCATTGAAGTTCGGCGGTTGGAACAGTTGGGCAGAAGCAGACAGTTGTACACGAGCGGGTCAATCGGGCCTCGATTATGTAAATCTCATGTAATATACGACGTAACGCGCGGCTCGGTATTATCCGGCCGCGAGTCGGCTTATCGTCTTTGGTTTCTTCGCCAGCTCGTGCGGCGGCGGTGGCCGTTCCCATGGCGGCACGACCTTTTTAGCGATTCGCGCAAGATTTACGGAGTGTGCGCGAAATGGCGGCGTCGTTTCCGCGATTTCCCCCGTGTCTTTTAGAAAGTAAATCGATCTCGCGCCAAAAACATCAGCCTGCCGCGCCGCGCGGACCCTCCGCTATCGCTTAAAACCGATATTTACACGCACCCGATTCCGATAACTCCGGCCGCGTTTCTCTCCCGCGCCGCCGCGCTTGTCGCATCTCGCCCGTGGTACGAGCCCGCGAGAAACTTCGTTACCTTTTTCATCGCTGTCGAGTGAAAATGAGTCCCTGCTCCAGCCTCGTTTCTAAATAGTCTAGACTGCCGTTGCTTTTGCACTTGCTCGATAGCGGCCGATAGTGGTTTTCTGTGGGAACGAGATTTGATTCGATATTCCGCGCCTCGGCCAGTTGGTACATTTCCCAACATTGCGAAAAATACGATTACATTAAAAAAAAAGTGATCTGTGGCGCATTTTGTGCATCCGTGAAATATCCCAGTTTTCTAAAGCCCAAATTTAAATATAAATACATCCAATTGTCGTCTACATTTTACGATTGAAAGCATATTGAACGTTAAAACGAAAGTCTATTTTGTTATCCTTGAAGTTATATTTCTGTTCTTCATTACCCTTTTTTTGCGAGAAATATCAATGAGTCTCGTTTCGAGTCGAATTTCGAGTCATTGCGCAAAGAAGCAATTAAAACAATTTACCGTCAACTAGATCAAACAGCAGAGTAAAACAATTCATGTCTTTGCCAGGTTCGCCACGGTACATCTACGTAAAAGTTAAATAATAATCGACGTTACGATGAATTAATTGGAGACTTTCATCGTTGCGACGATGCACATTCATGAATAGAGTCATTTGTTGGGCACGCTTGACGGAGGGAAAAATTCCAACGGCGCCTGCGCTATCGGCGTACACAGTTAAGAGTCGCGTTACATTGACGGAAATTAATAACAATGGCAGAACAACGGGCGTCTTTGTTAGAGCAGCACGCCACGAGAGCCGGATAAGGTCAGATAATGCGGCGCAAAGTGACGTGGCGTTGCCGTTGCGCGGCGCATAAATTTCAGCGACACTGGCGCGGAAAGTGGCGCTACAAAGTCCTGGAAGTAACGAGAGCCGCGGAAACGGCTTCATGCAAATCGTTCTTTCCACCTCTCAACACGTCATTTCCGATACACCCGACGCCTCCTTAATTAGTTGAATTAAAAAAACAGGTCAATCGAAAGGTTCTCATTCGCGAAATGTCTTCCGTTCTTCAACGTTTCGTTTGCATCGGCTATGTCGCGTTACCTCGAAATTATGTTACGTAATGATTTTATATCCCGAATGGCGAACGAGTCAATTTAAATGCGTCTGGTATAAAATATATTATGAAAGTGACGTTTACGGGGAAAAATCGTAATCAATGGTGTGGGACGTATTTATGTGAATATTCCATCGATTACGAGGTGTTGAAAATGTTTACGATCGAGATTGCATAGACGGAATGTATAATGTAACACATCGGTAGATATTATAATATTTCCCTGTTAAAAACACAATCATCACCGCGTATACGCCGTTCCGGAAAAAAATCCGGGCAATCTTTCTACCATACGTGTGGAGCGCAGCATCGCGTTCGCTCGCAGCTATATAAAGTCACGAATGCAAACAATCGCATATGGAGGTTAATGGAGGCTTGCTAATGGAGAACATGTAAGATATTATTGCACGCGAGCAACGGCGGATCTTTTTTGACCGCATTTGACTACACGACAAGTAGCAGTAGCTGCAATTTATGCACATTACACTTTTTTTATTACTGTTATTGTACAAACAAATTATCATCTGAGAATATCTACATAAAAGGACAGTGAAATCGGAACAAGGATCATTTAAAATCAATGGAAAACAGCCAACATCGGGATGACACTGAATTTACAACTCTATAAAATTTGCAATATAACTTCTCCAGCGATATGTTTTACTGTCGAAATTAATCAACTTGATAGACGCAACGAAACCGTGTTTCAAACAAAATTTCCGTCTGGATTTCAATTTGTTTGTCAAGTTTAAAAATTCGTTTGACTACCTGAATTAATGAACAAAATCGAAATAGTTGTTAGAAATGTAACGGTTGGTTGCACGTGACAAGTAACAGTCGCAAATGCGTAAATGATCTACGTCAGCGCGACGTGCGTTTACGAAGGAACGCAGAAATAAAGCGCATTCTCCGCATTCGGGTGCGTTTGGCACGATTAACGCAGCTGTCTAAAATGTAAAGAGCAGTTAGTGCTTTGTTACGGCGAATGCCAAAGCGGTGGAAGTCGGTGATCAAAGGTGACCAACCGGTGGCGTCAGCAGCGCTAAAACGCTTGCACCATTTTCTCCGGGATTTGTCGGCAAAGTGGCGGAAGGGCAAAGTGGTTGCGCAGCGGCGAGCGCTCGTGCCCGTTTCCCTCGCGCCTCGCAGCCTCGGTACGCCTCTGAAGGAGCGCGAGCGGCTTACGCCATTGTTCGCCTCTCCCGCGACGCTCTCCGTTTCCGGCTGGCTCTCGGGCCTGCGGATAAACGCGCGGGAAAAGAGAGCCATTTATCGCGTGTGTTTAATGAATACCTCGGCCACGACCGAGCTGGCCGCGCGAGGACAAGTTAAGAAATCTTTCGAGCCATTAACCATTCAATTATCCTCATTTGCTTCGGATTAACGATCGCGCCGATTACGATAACGCGTCGGTACGGCCGATAAGACGGATTCGTTTAATTGAGTCGTCCTGGCAAAAGTTATTTCAAAAGGCTTTGTGAGCCGCGCGATTAAAATCGTAATTGAATTCTGCCATGTTCCTCCGATGCCGGGGCGTGTTACCTCGCGGGAAGCATCCTCGCGTCCGGCGACGTCCCGTAGATTTTAACAGAGGAGGGGAAAAATATGCCGCGAATGAGGAGCGGGAATGCGCGCTTTCTTTTTCGCCGCTTACGCAACGGTTAATGACGCGCCGAATTACAGGACCGGACGAAATGACAATGATAATGCGCTGAAAAACAGAGAGACGGGCGCGCCAATTCTCTACGATCGAAAAGAAAGTTCGGCCGATTACCGGCCGGTTACCGCCGATCAGGGCATTAGCGGTGAATCGTATCATGTGAGAATTAAGGTGTAATGAGGGGCAACTTTCATCCGATTCGCATCCCGGCTCGAGTTACGTATACCGCCGATGTTATCGCTCGCTTCGAGGAACGTTCGATCGGCCGTTCCCCAGTCCCGGACATTCAAAGAAATTAATTATTGAAGGAAAATCGTGCGTCGAATTGAAGCGGTGAAACCGCCTTTCGGTGAAACGTGCGAATTAAGCGGGAGAGGTGTTAAATTAGCGGCGAAGCGTAGGTATTCGAGAAGGGAACCGGTGGCAGCTGCTCCAAACAGAAGTCCTCGCCGCTCGTTTACACGGCGGATGTACACGCGGACGGTGGCCGCGTGCATAGGCGAGCATGAGGAGCGATAAATCTGCGGACAATCGTTCCAAACGATCATTCTGCGTACGCTGCCACAGTCGTCCGGCAGCGAGCCGTTTTGCAGCTCTTCCTCTTGTTACACGCACTGCTGTAATGACGTCCCGTCATTTTTCAGCTCTTTAATACGCCCGCAATAACGCCCCGTGGCTGCGGCAAGCCACTTTTTCAGTCGCGGACGCTCTGTAATCCGAATAACTTTCTGCCAAGCGGTAAAACGAGTAGTCCTTCGTCTTCAGCATTAAGAAAGATAGTGGAGGGAGAGGGGAATAGGAGACGGAGGGGAAGAGAGGGAGAGAGAGAGTTTGAAAAACGTGGAATGTCGATGCTCAAACGGCCGTCACCGGTTAACGTTTCAATGCAAATTTTTCAAATCTCTGGCCGCCCACGCGAGCTTCGATTAGCGCGGCGAGGTTGAGTTTCACTACCTGCAGCGACCGTGGGCAGGTAGGAATGCAGAGCGCGGTGCACGTGCGTGAACATGTGCATTTATCGTCCCAATAATGTAACAGCTTCCTGAGGCGGCTGGCACGGCCGCGGCCGCGGCAAGCCGCGGCAGGACGCGCGCGCGCGCGTTCGCCGCGCGCAGGTTCTTTATCGGCGGCCGGCACTCGCGCGCTGTACCCCCGGCGCCGATCGGCATCGCCGGCCAGGTGCACGCCCACGACGCCGGATTATTATTCATACGCAACGCGGAACAATTGAATCCTCCGGACTTTTCCGTCAGCGGCGAGTGATCACCCGTTGCGAGACGGACACGGGTCGTTTGTTTCCCGCCTAATTAATCAGGCGGCGGCGATTAAGTCGAAGAATCCGCCGATTTCCGTTCACTGGCGCCGCGACTTTGGCCATCTTGCCTGTTTAAGGGAAAACGCGTGTAACCACCCCTGAGTCGCTCGGCGCACTGTTCGCCGACATTCCTGGTACCCGGGGCAAGATGGTCCTTTTACGTCCGCGTAATTATAGTCATCGCCTCGCCGGCGGAATATACTCGGCTTGGAAACAATTTCGGCATTCCCTGGGTTTGGGGGTACTTTAAAACGCGTTTGCATCCAAAGGGCGCGTTTTGACGATGCCGCGCGTAGCGACGGAAAAGGGATCTATTTACCCACGCCAGTTTCGGGGAAACGAGTCATTAACGTTTTATTGCGGAGCAAATTATTGATTTCGAAACATTATAATTTCTGACAGTGGGGAAAAGCTTGCGTGGAACAAATTACTGTATTTTCCTGTACTATACAAATAGAGGAAAGTTATAGCTGCGAATATTTTGCACATTTTAATCACCATCGACTTATTGTCAAAAATACCAAATTAGAGGATATGGAAATAGATGGACAACAGCTTTTTTTTCAAATATCGATTTTAAGCTGACCTACTTAAGAAAAGGAGAAGTACATCTTAAAACCTTCAAGACCCAGCGTCATTTCTACAAATATTTACGAAAATGCACAAGGATGACTTTCCAGGGGGATATACGTCGGTCACGCTCGTGAATCGACAGATAACTGAATAGAGTTGACGAGGGCGCGCGCGCGCAGGCACGGCGGCGATTACCAAACCTGGAGGCTCGGAGCGCCGACGGGCGATCGTGGCTCGGTAGAAACATCGTGTCCGTTAATCGAAAGTTTCCACAAAGTGTCATGTCCGCTATCCGCGAGGCGTGTTAGACTTCTGTCAGGCTATTAACGCGACGGGTCGTTGTCGCAATCGTACTCAAACGATTTAAAGCGCGACCATTCGCGCGTCGCCGCGCATTCGGTCCCGTATCTCCCCTCGAGCGAGGAGAACACCCACGGCTCAAATAAAAACGAGATACGCCGCCGCTCACGCACGCGGACGCGGTGTAATTACGTATGCGCTCGTGTCGAAACTTGCATTTCACCTCGAACGCGGACTGCGATTGTCATAAAAGTAGCCAACGGCGCCGGAAAAATGGACGAGTATTTGCATAGGCCAGCCCTGACGTTGTCCTGCCGATCACGCTTCGATACGCGTCCACGACGTCAGCTACTGTCGCGGGGTAATTATGCACTGTCTACGTGAATTTATCAAAAATAGAAATTCCTCTTATTTCTTACTTTTATACCAGCCATTTTACAACGGAATTTACGGCGATGGATACGGAAAAATTTGTAAGCAGTGCAGTTATATTATTACACTTGTATCATTAGCAGACGTGTGAAATGAAAAAGCGTGAAACATCTCATACGCAAGTTGCACAAACCGAAGTTTTATTGTCAAATGCACGCACTGGCACTGTTCTGGAAACAATATGCGTTTCGCATTTTTTTCTTATTTGAATACTAAACGCTCCCTTAAGGTGAAACACACTGCAGTTGTATATTATCACGATCATTGTGCAACGATCTTAAAAATCTGTTACGGTGCGTATGGCCGTCGCACAACATCGCAATGTTTATTTCATCACGATGTGAGAAGAAAGAAAGACCTATTATCGCGCAACTACATTTGGGTGAAGAATAAAAGTGTATTTTTTGCGACGCGACAATTTTATTTGACTCGTATTACACCCCAATTAAGAGCGCGCTTGCCGTGGCGTCATAACGCGGTAATAAAACGCAACAATCGTATTTTTTCCCTAATGAGCGGCGCGCTGGTTATGGCGTATGATAAAAAAAAGTGGACGTTTATGGCGATTTTTCCCGCGTGTGTACAAACGGCTCGATTACGCGACCTGCCAAACTCGTTTTCGCGTAACGTGGCACATGCGACCGGTCGCGAGGACCGTCGTCGGCTTCGTCGACGCGACCGCGAGAAAAAGACCGCGCACCTTTTCTGTTTCAGGAAAGAGCCCTTGTTCCGTCGCGCGAACTGCCGCCAGGTTAATTTATGGCAGCGCGAAAAATGCCCCGTTTCGCGGGAATGATTCATAAGAAACGTCGGCGTCGCTGAGCTTCCTCGTCCCGTCAACGTTCCGCTCAGAGAAAGAAATTCGTGTCGCCCGCGATTCGTTATACAAGTTTGCAAAACCGAATTGCTTCTTTAGTTCTTCACTTAGAATTAATAAAGTAATTTAAGTTACTGTGTAATCAGATGTAAGAAAATGTACAGCTATTTGTATTTGTGACGACAGAGTAATGGAAATATCGTTGTCACTTTTGAACGAATAGCACTAAACACAAAGAGATGGGTTATACACTTTTTACCATGAAAGGGATCGAATTTGATGACTAATATGGAAACGATGTCCAAATATTTGATAAAAAAAGAGCGAACGGTGGAAAAGAGGATGGCAGCGAGAAGGGTGTCCGCGGACGGAGAACGACAGCGCTGCGGCCGATGCAAGCGTGCGGCGAAAAAGCAGCAAAAACTCACCTACGAGGCAGCGGGTCGCGGAGTAGCGAGTAGTCTCGTTGGTGCGGCTCGTCGTACACTACCGGCGCATCCTCGTCCCACGGGTCAATGGGCTCCAGTCACGATTCACTATCGGCACTTCTCGCGTTTCAGAGCGTCACGAGGCACGGCGTGGCAGCCGGGCTGGGTAAATAAATCCACCAGGTAAATATCCAAGTGCGCGGGCAAGGCGGCTACGGGAGAGAGCGAGCGGCGAGCGAGTCCACCTTTCTATCGAAACACCCGACGAAATAGTCCCACGCCTCGACAACTGACCTACGACA
>JABFPT010000797.1:7056-21433 GCA_022817245.1 Nixonia krombeini | reverse complement strand
TGAAAAAAAACGCGGTGACTTTTTGAAAGATTTCAAAATTTTATTCACCTGGATTTTTGTGCAAATAATGTGCAAAGTTTTAAAATTTATAATAAATTTCGCCAAGTGTGACATTTGAATTTCAAGTAAAGTCCTTATTCGAACTCGCGAATATTTCGCGAGCAATACGCAGTTCCCCACCAGCCTGCGCTGACCTGTGACAAAGATGGTAGCACTGCTAGCGACTTGTTCTCGTAAAATCACAATTTGATTTTTATTATATACCAGAGTATCGGTGCAATATGTCTTATAAACAACTCAACTAATCTTTATGAAATATAATAAATAAGTATTGGAATTTACATTTTATGTGTACACTTAACCTTCAACATTTAAGCTTAATGTTATCTAATATCAACAATTATTTTCATTACAACTTACCAATACATGCATAATAATACAATACTGATCGGAAAAGAAGGAAAAAAATTGAGTTAGAAGAAATATACAGTTGTAGAAGTAAACTCTATATTTCGTGGCAGCGTTGCGAGCCGCACTTTCGTGAAAAAGTTTCCATTGTACTTCGGCAAATTCAGACTATTAAGTCATCTAATTCTTTCTAACTTTCATGAATCATTTCCTATGGTTATTGACGCCGACTAACTTTCAGGTGATTACTGGATAGACCCGAACGAGGGTGATATTAGAGATTCCATCCTGGTTTATTGCGATGCGGTAAAAAGGGCATCTTGCGTTTCGGTTAGTCCGATCGAGAAGTCCGCGTTGAGTTACGAGAGTGAAAAACGGGGTGTGTGGCTCAGCGAAATCGTCGCCATGACGGATGTTGGTATCCTTTTCTTCTGGCATTTTTCTGCCCATTTTCTCACATTTTGAATGTACGAGAGATCTTACAGCGAGATTCCGTTGCAGGTACCGTACGAAGCTGCTGTGGATCAAATACGATTTTTGCAACTGCTCTCGAGCTACGCTGAACAAAATGTCACCTACCACTGTAAAAATAGCGTGGCGTATTACGATTTTGATAATCAAACGTACAAACATGGTTTAAAATTCCGAAGTTTGAACGACGAGGAAGTGACGGCCGAGGGAACCGAGTCGCTGCGATACGAGGTTGACGTGGACGAGTGCAAGGTGAGTTTCATTGTATTTTCTCGGTATTTGATTACGGGGTAATAAAAATACTCATTTCACCTGTGTTGTTTTAAGCAACGAAGTAACGGTTGGAAGAAAACAGTGATTAGGTACAACTCGGATAATCCCGAGAGGTTACCTTTTGTGGACATCTTTGTAAAAGACGTGGGAAAACCGGATCAGGAATTCTGGATCGATATTGGACACGTTTGTTTCCATTGAAACAACGAGGTTTATTTCGTATCGAAAGCAATTCTTTCTTGTCATACAACTTATGTTTACTACAGGGCGACTCTGTTTTACAAAAAGAAAAGAAGAATGAAAAAATGAAAAGAAATGAACATGACTTTTGATTTATCTATTTTACTGTAATTGTATTGTTTGTACAACAACTTGTCTCTTGTACAAGTGTATCTATCTATCCTGCCAAAATACTCAATCACCCGTATAAAACTGGAAGATTCAAAAAGCCAATGATAGGAGGCAGGCCGATGAAAACGCGAAACTGTCTGAATTGAATGTTCAGAGCAGTAGTACGAAACGGGAAAATATGAAGGAATATCAAGAGTTTTCAAAGTTTTTCACTGAAACTCGAACGAACGTTTCGAGATGTTTTCCAAGATTCTGAAAGAAACTTTTCCGCTCGGCTGGTACAGAAAAGCCTACTGATTAAGGCCGCGTTGACTATAGTTATAGCTTATGCCGCTTCGATGCGCCTGTAAATAGGGTTGTACGCTCGCACCATCGGACGGCTTTGAGAGAAACTATACTTGGCTACCGAACAGATTACCGCCCCCGGAAACAAGCGCTAAAACATGAAACGAGCACAACCCTTTGAAAATATCGGTGTTAGGCATAATCTTAGGCATGCTTCGCATAATTATGCGCATGAATATCTAGAATGTCGACAATGATGTTGTTCATTTGCAAAGTAGAACAATCCCGGAAAAAATTTATAAAATGGTATCAATGAAAAGATAATATTTTGCCACGATCGGTCGGAGGGTATGAAAAAGATACCCAGTGGAGAAATTCCGACGCGATTTAAGTCACGTTCACATAATACCCTTAAGTTCCCCGACTGAAGCCCCTGAATACCCTTAAGACTGCCGCATCGAGCGATTTCTCGTGACCGAAGCAAAGTTTTCATCTCGCGTGCGAAGGAACCTTTTGTAGCGCGACAATAAGAAATTTGATAAACCAGGTAAATACAAGAATTGAAATCTATGTAACACGTTTGAAGATTCTGATAAACGCATGCGCCGTTCAACGGCTACCGCGGGGAAAGAGGGTTGAAGCACACGCTCCATTCGCATCGCTGACGCCGGGGGTGACTCAGTATCTCCAGGACCACCCTCGCGGTAGCAGTAACGCGCCTTCCGCGTAGCAACCCTCCTTCGTGCGTGCTCTTTTTGCCAGAGTAAACAGGCGGAATCGGCGGCGATGATCGCGCTCGCTTTGACCGACCTGCGTCGCGATGGAATGACCGCGCGAACACAGGAGACGAGCGGCGACGCGATTCAATTACACAGAGGACACTAATTTGTACGCGGATCGTTAGCAATTACGCACCCCCGATTATTGTCGCGACTCGCGTTTCGCCAAGTGCGGTCGGCCTGCACTGCGGTTGCCCGTGGAAAGTACGGAAAATTGCATGGAACGTGTAACATAATTGGCCTCTGAACAATATCCTCGGACAACGCTAGACGCAGAGACTGTTCGCTTCGTCTCGCTTTGATTACGAGACTCGCCAACAATAATACGCTTTTGTCGAAGACACTGCTTTTAGCGGGACTGATCAACTGTTTAACGCTGTGTCGAACAGAGTAAGCGTTTTTCTTTATTGTTACGTATATTGGGAAATTATTTGGTTAAATAGACAATGTAAAACCCATCTTTCTCCCTCGTTTCTCCAAGACAGAGAATTATTCGAATTTAATTTAAAAATATTATGCTAAAAATGTGACATAACAAAATTACAATTTGGCACAAAAATATTACGTTTTGAACGATAAAAATCATTTTTAAATTGTATGAAGAAGAACGTACCAATATTTCTACGCGTGGCTCCCGTGCAACGATCATTTACAGTGATTAATATGCCATTGATAAAGGGTATAAACTGCGAGTAATCCGATGCGAAATATTTGGGAGTAGCAATAACTTGCAGAACGTTGACAGTCATAGGTTGTTCTATTAAAACCAGTTCGATAATAAAATTTGTGTGAGTAATTAGTCTCATTAAATGGATCAAATAACGGTTCCTCATTAATTACCATCCAACGAACACAATTTAACCGCAGTGTACTCAAACGTAACCAAATAGGACAGGTCGTATAATGCGGCTGTCACATGTAATCGAGTTATGAGAAAATATATTTCCATGCTTACGAAATATTGTATTTATTTAAAAAATATATGCGTGATAAGTATAAAAAGGTCGTGCAAAGGTCACAAAATGGTCAATATATGAAGAACTATACGAGAGGTTAATATAACTAGAACATTGTATTTCCAGCACATGAAGGAAACTATTTTTAAATATTAACCCTGTTATTCTCTTATTGTCACGGCGAATGTTTACATAATCCACAGGTTATCGCAACGCAGTGACATTTAGTTGGTTGTATATTACTATAAGAAGAACATGATGTACAATACAACGTAATGCGTAGTGTCAGGGAATTTGCAATATAGGAAAGTTGCACTAACATCAAGCGCAATAGATTACAGGAAAGCTGATAAAAATACGTAATTCGTTTAAAAGCACATGGTTGCGTACGTGCTGGGGCTTTTCAATTCGAGCGCAAAGTTTAAAAGCGTTATTTGCAATTGATAAACGCACGAAGCGCGAGAAATATCTTGAGCGAATTGGAATGAAAATGCTTGCCGCATATCCGGTTTAATTATATCCACGTCGTTACTTACTTAATGGGACACTGATATTTCGAAGGTTGCGCCGAAGATAGCAGATGGTAAGTACTGGAAGTGAGAGATCAATCACGAAGAGAACCACGAAATGTTCATCCTAATATGATTTCTGGGATAGGTAAGTTGAATTACCGAACGTAGTGCAGATAAGATAGTAACTTTCATAACCTGATATCGCTTATTACCTAAGAAGCGGAAATATCATTTTGTATCTTTCATCTAATGCAATATGATAAACAAGAAGCTGGCAAATTAGAGGGGCGATAAGAGTTTCGGTTGACGAGGATTTGCATTCGCGAAACTAATGCGAAATGGAAGATCAGGATGCGAGAGCATGAAAAGGTTATTTAACGTTAGATTTTGTACTGTGTACAGAGATCGTTCTAGTCACGTAAAACACGTTCGCGACCTTCGTTTGCATCGTTCGCGAAGTCAGGCTTTTTTGTCACCCTCGTGATACATCAGTCCCCAAAAACTGCTCGTCCCGTCACCTTTGCGAAGGCTTATCTGTTTAATAGTCTCTTTTTTGGGCGTTTTGAGATCATAGGCCAATCCCAACCACGACATAAGCTCTATAAAGCCTGTTGTTGGGTTTAATCCATAAGCACCGAGCTCCGCTGCTTTGTAATCCCAAGGGAAGGAATGATGGTAATTGTGCCAACCTTCGCCAAGTGTAAAAAAAGCTACGGTCGGATTTTCCGTCGGCTTCACTTGCCTGAAATAAAAATTTTAATCGTTACAAGTATATTACGGTATGCCATTTACAGTGGGAGTATTTTCATTTCCGAGAAGCACGTAGAGAATATAAATTCAAAAGTTCCCTATGTATCTTCTCGAAGTGTACTTGAATTAGCGCTTTGTAAATTAATTACTAATAATTTGACAACAGCATTTATAAAAAATTTGAATGAAATGAAAACGAATGAAATTATAAAAGTTGAAAACTTACGTCAATAAAATTGTAATAAAAATGTTACAAATGATTTTTTTTTTGTGTTTTATGAAATAGTGTAAGATACATACCTATTGTACGGCCGGTTGCCCACCATATGCGCAAAACTATTAACAAGAAAAGTGGCATTCAGGAGCCACACATAACGAATTATAACCGCGTGTATACTAATGTACCATGATTCGCCCCAGCAGTAGACTGGAATTAAAGTTGGGACGACGAAACAAAGGGTAATCATAACGAATTCGTAATACCTGCAAAACACATGTACCGTATTAATTAAAAAATATTAAGAAACTTATAAATTATCCGATAATCAACATATAACATATAAACATATAACCGTGATTTATAGTGCACAATTTTGAACATACCTAACTAATCGTGCATTTCTGATAATGATTGCGTGTTTCATGAAGCTACACTTGAAAGATCATTCGAATTACAGGAAGTTTCGAATTAACTGGAGAAAAATGTTGATTCGCATATCATCGCATACGGATGCTCGATCAAAATGTTTGGTAATTAATTTAT
The DNA here is from genome assembly GCA_022817245.1 of Nixonia krombeini. NCBI lineage: Eukaryota > Metazoa > Arthropoda > Insecta > Hymenoptera > Scelionidae > Nixonia > Nixonia krombeini. The sequence continues at coordinate 15,885 of JABFPT010000797.1, read as the reverse complement.
GTCTCGACGAGTGATTTAATTACGCGGTGCATATAACCACCGTTTTATAAGCAAATAAATTTCCCGCGCTTTTCACTCCACTTCGGACTACACGTTTTGCTGACGTCGATGAAAAAAGAGGTACAAGGTTTGGCAGTAAAAAGATAATTATTTTATTTAATCGCTCCGCACTTGGAATTAATCGTTTACTTCTTACTACTCCGTGCAACTTCACCGCTTCAACTTCGACATCCGAATTATGTCCCCTATGGACGTCTACCGTCGCCCGAATATGTTACTACTTTTAACGAGTTGGAATGAATACGACAGACATGTATTAAACATATGACTGTCTGACTACTTTCATCACGTGAACATCACGGAATTGATTACTTGTTTATTTTTTAAGACGATTTCTCATTCTCTGGAGAGTTACGACGCGATAGCAGTGACGTCTACTCGCAACTGCTAAGTTACGAGACCAATTTTTCTTCATAAAAAAGTTTCTGAAGGTTGGCTATTCAAATAAAGACCAAACAACAATTCCGCTTTTTAATTACATTCGTTTTGTGAATAATGATGTTATGCCGAGCAGAAAACACAGAAGTGCTGCTACTCTTTTACGCTGATTAACGTTGCGTGTTTGCCCACCGGAAAAACTGCAGTGTGCTAATTTTCTATATTTGTGTTTAGATTAACATAAATTTCGACGTCGCGAATGTGCCGAAAGAAAAGAACTGACGTGTGGCATTCATATGTATGTGAAAGCTGGATATAGTTTTGTACAAATCAGCAGTTTGTTTTAAACATGTTCGATGTAGTAGAACTTTTTATCGATTAACGCGATTCTTTAATCTGAACATCACGCGATTTGAAATTCGCATTTGATCAAATACAACACGCCACTACGATTATTACCATTGTCGTAACAATCGCGCAAACTGAGACGGTATGTTGAAATACTGGATCGAATGTCTGGGCTTGTGCAAACTGAACGTTACGAAAGGCGAATTTTTTCCAATGTCTCAATCAATGCGCGCGTGATAATAAAATGAGCTATGAAATAAGTAACACTTTCCATGAAAAATGCAAACTTTCCAATTATTTTATAACGGTGTACAAATCGCAATTACGCTAATTACGATCGCACCTTACGACTCTGTTTCCCCCGTTGAGCCGAATGATTAAAATATTTTACGTGTTGCGAGAACGAAGCGAATAGCTGGGCTTACCTGTCAAAAAATCGCACCACCGGGTCGGCGGCTATGTCGCTCATGTCAATCAGTCCGCCGTTCTTTATGACATCTGGATGACGTTTCATCATTAACCAGCCCATGTGCGAGAAGAAAAAGCCGCGATTGGCATTGTGCGGATCGGCCGTTGTCTCTGTGAAACGATGGTGCGTCCTGTGATCGCGAATCCATTTGTACATGTGCGTCTGAAAAATGGCTCCCGCATTAATTTGTACGTCGCGAATGACTGAGCTCGGTTCGTTTACTCGCATTGACTGATAATGATAAACTAGTGTATGGTTACTGTCATATATTTTCACGGACGGGCAATATCATTTGACAAACAGTATATTGCAACGTTTCCCGATAAATGACGCAATTTACCTGACCAGCCATACAATAGAGATAAGCAAGAAATATCCTTAATGGTAACTTGGCAGAGTAACTTCTGTGAGCCCATAAGCGATGTGCTCCTGCCGTAATGCCCAGGCCTGCCATAATTCCATAAAAAGAACCTTTGGAAATACATTACTGTTTTTTAAGCCGATATTAGAATTACTCACCAGCTTTATCAGACGCGGTCTCGCTATTCTTTCGTTTTCCGTTCTTTCTTTCTCTCTTTTAATTCGTGGCAAGAAACTGTTACATGTCTTATAACACGAATAAACTTCACGACAAGTATTATAAGTTATCAATTCGGTTTATATGAAACTTTGTACAAAAATTAATTTTAGTAAGAATTCAAATTTTGCTAAAAATTAAATTGCATTTAATAATATTTGCTTTGTACTATATTAGGTAAAAAAAATTTTTATTCTATTACCAACATTTTGGCAAATGATATTAGTTTTCTTTTTATATAAATGTAATTTTGTACATTTTGCTGTAACTTACTCCATATCCAAGTCCAAAATGTCGCCTCGTGGTAACTCGTAGCGAAAGAGTAAAAAGCCAAAATGTGAAGAACTGCGATACCAATAATATTGCGCCATATGAGCGGCTGCTGACTTTTTAACTCTCTCGAAACCAAAGGTGGTTCCACGTGTGAGATTCTCTGATTCGAGTTATCTGGCAATTTTTCGAATTGTGTTACCGTGGACGTACACAAGGCAACCTTACTCTGAGAAAAATTAAGTGAACTATTAATCACGCCGCCGATAACTGCCAAGAAAAATCAGTTACTTAGTAAATCAATTATCGTCAATTGTTTTATGTAAAATTTCAATTGTTTTCAACTCTAATATAATTTCATCCTTTTATTAGCTTTGACCTAGTTCTAAAGTACATTTGAGGTAATATAATTTGCTCATTTCATGAATCAATTGTTTTGAATAAGAACATTTTTATAGTACATTACAATGCACGTCGCGTTTGCAATATAAATTTATTGGGCAGTATTCAGATTTATGTGCACCTAACAATGCTCGTTGCATCACATTTTTATTAATTATAGTACGAGCTGTCAGAAGTGGTCATAAAGCCAAATTGACTCAGTGATTTCATATTCTTGCTTGTTACCGAGTTTAACGTTGCATACATGACATTTCATAATAATCTGGACATTTTGCAAGGTAATATTACCCTTTTTGAAACAGTGTATGATTTCATCTGTAACAAGAAAGTAATAATAATAGGTCAAGTATTATATCATCTGAAAGTACTATATCGAAAAATCGGTTATTGCTTACCATTGAAAATAAAAATGGCTTTAAATTTTTTATTTCAATTACATTATTTAAGTGGATATGTAACAAACAAAAGATTTTCTAAATTTAACGTATCATTTTAATACACATATGTATTACGTGTATATACACATATGTATAATACACATGTGTATGTATCAATATGTTTTATATACCATATTACCCTTTGAATTATGTTAATTTTTATTAGGGCCTGATGAATTTCAAATTTAGTTATCAAATTACAAATGTGTTTCTATACGATCAAGTATTTTTACTACTGATTTGACAAGTTTGAATTATTACGCGCGAATTAGAGAAATTAATGACGTGCAAGTGAAACGTGATTGCGGGTGTTTTTCAGGAAACAGCAACCGGCGCGGCGAATAGTTCGGTTTGTATGAAAAGCACAGCATCGCGCGAAAGGAAAGCGATACACATGTGCAAATAGATGTGTTATTGCAGAATCACAGAATGGAGTGCAATTATTATTACGCGGGCAATAAAAACGCTACAAAAATAGTTTTTCAGCCGACTGTGAAATTGCTCGGTATGCTCAATGCAGCAGTAGTAGCAGCAGCAGCAGCAGCGAGCATTAGCAAATGCCAAGTCGTGAAATCTTCATTATCGCTTTTCGAGTTATGTTCCGTGGGTTGTGCAATGTACTTTGCTTTTGCCACCATTGGCACACGGGCACGACATGCCCGGCCATCGCGTAAAATCGGCCACGATTGTATAACGCCGAAGTTTCCTCACTAACGATTTCTCTGTGTCATCATTACACTCGTTAACGTCGACGCGCTTTTCCCCATTTCCGCAGCTGCGTGCGCGACGCGTTCAACACGAACGTCGTCCCGGGGAAAAAATTCCTTATTTCTTCTCACCACTTTCCTTCGCGAATATCACGGGTATGATTTACGACAGGCTCGTAATCTCGCATCCAGTATTCACGCTTGATAGTTGTAAAGCGCCTTTCATCAGTAGCAGATGTTATTTTCTTCGCCACCTGTGGTGTGCCCATTCATTTTTTTTTCTATCACTGCACGCCAAGCATTTTTTATACTCGAGTGTCACTCTTTTCTCTCATTGTATCTATTCGCGAGCGCTTTTATGCGTTTTCGTAATCCAACTTTTCTGCCTTTAAGATAATTAACAATATGGCAGACCATGCAAGAGTGTTTTAATAAACGCGATATACACCAATGTAAATTTTTCACCGAAAAGTTAACGCGATGCACTAACCCTTTGGAAAATATGCTTCCTTCTTTTTGTAATTAAATAAAATTGTACGGATGCATCAAATTGACAGTTTATACACGCATGTGAAATAGCGTGGAAATACCGAGTCAAATATTAATAGTTGCTTACCTGACAGAAGACAGATTGTATTCAAATATTAACATTTTTATGAGGCGAGTGAGCAATTTTAATTCCCTATGGTGAAATGTTTCTCAGGTGAATGTAGTAAAATATTGAGGACTGTCACGCCGCAGAAACATGAAAGTACTTGGTCTAGTAAAATTGTAAACATGGTGGTGAAAAATGTGAGGGGTGCGTGTTAGAGTAGTAGTAAAGTGACTTTTACTTTACTGGTATCATGTAGGAAAATTTTCAGAACAATAAAATATTTCGTGTGCGTTATATTGTTAAGCTTAATGTTTAATTAAAAAATATAGTGTCGAAATAAATTTCAAGTTTGTAAGACTACTGCAAACTGTAATTGTTGACTTTTGTACAGACAAAAAGAATATAGAAACACGAGAGAAATTGTTTTTAAATTTCACTGTTAATAATTAAAAGTAAAATGTAAAATGACTTTGCACCGTAATTAATGCACTGTAGCTTTTGCTCAGATTCGTTATAATTATTACGAACCTATTACATAATATGTCGTAATATACAAATACGTGACATATAATTATCTAACCATCATATTCTGAGCTACACTTCTCGTAAAAAGTCATTAACGTTACATATTATTTTAAGATAATAATGCAGTAAAAAATTTCGTATTACCCGTTTTCATAAAAATATTATGCAATAAAGGCATGAAATTAAGAGGATCGAATTATTTAAAAATACTAGTACTATCTATTTTCGAATTCTTTTAAACCAAAATTATTCCAAAATAAACAGTTTCAAACAATCTAAAAATTTCGCTGACAATTCCTCTTTTTCATATGCATCTACTTTTTATATTTCATTCACGGTTTGCATTATTTTGTAACCGGAAATGTAAGCTTTCGTTAATGAGTGAGAACAATTAGCTTTCCGCCAAGGAATGTGTTTCATGAGCACTAGAGTTGTATGATGGCCTTTCGTTATTAGACCAACGTTTAGCAAAACACTCGCGTCACGGTCATGAGCATATTAGACCGCACTTAAGTCAATGACGATGCATTTCAGATTATAACGCACGAGTCAGTCGCCAATGGCACAAGTTGTGCTCACCTATCGCGATTGCAATGGCAAACAAAGCGTGTCGGGTTCGTATCTTTGCAGCTGATCTAATGGTAATTTAAAACAAACGGAAGCGGCCCTCTCGATTTTCCTAATAACGTGCAGCCGCATTGGGAAATTCTTAATTCCTTTATTTCATTTTGTCGCATAATGTGCTTTTCATCACAAATACAGAAATGCAACGCATTATTTATTGTTATACATTACACAACTATTTACATGGTCATTAACGAGTGCATAGAAAATGTAAAAGGTGTTTTAGATTGTCGATTAAAATGATTCATGACTGTAAGATTGGTTAATAAATTAAAGTGTGAGCACAGAAGGATAACATTCTTTTTCATTTATATGATATTAATCATTTTTATTACTTATTTGTCTACTTTATCACTTTCAGATTTTTAAGTATTTATAATTATACTTATAATTATGTGATCGAAGTCACTACAAATTATTCATGTGAGTAATTTTATTTTTTTAAATTTTAATTAATACAATCAATATTTGCTTAACATTTTAAGTATTTCGGGTTTGAGGGATGATAAAAGCATGAAAGACGTCGGTGTTCGACATATTTAGCGTGGAATGAATTCCCCACCAACAAATGGCAATGTGAGATTATCATTTTACGACATAATTGCATATCAGTCATTCCAGCGTGGCTCAACCGAGAGAATTAGCGAATGCATTAAATTTCAGCTCGGCTCGAATGAGTCCAACAAAGCAGTAGAAACCCATAATTCAGCCCAAATGAACTCACAATCAGTGCTATCGGGAGAGCCGTTCAACTCAACTCAAGTGAATAGAGGGTCATCTCGGTATAATCAACCTCATCGACTAAGCTGGCCTTGTCAAGTGCTTTGGAACTAACGCATGATTTTCACCCCATTGCTCTTTCACACTTTTTCTATTTACCCAAACAATACTGTCATGCTGTTGCCGGCAACTCGCATTTACCCACTGCCGAGTTTCCCAAGTGTCAAAATACGTTAGTTAGTAGTTAGTATGGATTTATTAGGGAGTTATTGTCGAATTATATACAAATGAAGATAATGTGTCGACAGCATAACACCTTATTCGTTTTATTCGATTTCGAAGCGGAAGAAGCTCGGCTTTGTACCGTAGTGTAAAACATATCATCGATTTCACCAATTTGCATCATGACGAGTAATTACGTTTTAATCAGCGTGGCGTAAAGCGATACTTTTTACAAAACGGGACGTTAAACGTCAACCGCAAGATACGTGCGCGGCTCACGGTTGAGCGCATAATAAAGTGGACGCGGAGAATTCGCTTGTGCCGTTTCTTCGCGACGGGACTTTAACGATCGGCAGCGACGTAAATTCGCTCATGCCTCTGAGTTGCGCGCCGTGTCTACAAAGCAAATTACTCGCCGAAGATGGATTTTCTTGGAACACCCCTGTAAACGTTTTATCTTTACCCCTCGCAGCGTCACGTATTCCAGAGCGATGACCCAAATATACAAATATTGCATGTGCTCGGGATGAACGGATTGATATCGACCGTTGGATATAAAAAAAGCACCGGACGGATCGAGTGAGTGACAAGGCTTGCAGAATGAATTCGATCCGGCGTGAAGACTATCCGTCAAGACCATCCAGCAAGAATATCCGGCATGAAAGTGTATTTAATTTTATAAGAGAAGGCTACATGAAATTTGATACGCCCCTAAAACAGTCTTCCGCAACGTTCTACTTTTTACGAGGCGCTATATTTCCATTTTATTAAAACTTATTTAATAAATAAGTCGGAAGCCTTGCGAAACGTCAAATTTACTAAATCGTGCGTTTCGCCGGTAAACAATGCACGGGAAAATATATCGGCGATCAAAATACCCAACCAAAACCGATTAGAAATTGCTTGGACGAGAATTAATATCGTGAAATTGTTTAAACTGAGTCTTCAAAAGACGGATGTAAAGTAGACGACTTTGAATTCAGCAATTTAACGATGGTTAAACTGATATTAATTTACAAAATTGCATTTTACAAAATTCATAATCTACTATTCGTAGTGCTACATGTCTCTTGGTTAAGTGTACAAAGGAGAGTCGTAAAGACGGTGATGGACAATGTCGAGTTTCTTCCTTTAACGATATCAAATCTAATTGAATGTAAAGTACAGTAATGCAAATTAATATTCCACCGTTTTTCAGAAGTTAAACGCATGAAAAAGGAATGTTAAGTCAGTGATGGATTATGTCAACTTTATTGGCATAACGATGACTAGACCTAACTTTATCCCAAGACAGTTGAAATTGATATGTGCTTTTTTTCAACAGTAACCGCGCAAAGGAGGATTGTAAGGTAGTTAACACGCAATGTCAAGTTTATCGATCAAGAAATCCTAATCAAGGTTAGTTTAATCTAACTTCGGCTAACGTAACGTAAGTCATGACGATAAGAATTAACGTCACACAGTTTTTCGAAATTAGGTACGCGAAGGAGGAACGTAAAGACTTTGATAGACAATGCCGAGTTTATCGGTGGAAACGCCTCTTTACGAAACTTCATTTCAGCGTTAAACTTTAGACAGGATCGTAAATATAGTCGTAAATATAATCGTAAACATGTTTCGAATCATTTTCCACTGAAAAAAGTGAGCGGGAAAAATGCGCGAGGAAACAAACTTTCACGAATAACTCAGATTTTATGACAATATATAATTACAGAAAGGAAACAATTCTGTGAACTACACCGCGTTTATCTCTGCTCCGTAATATTGTTAGAAGAAACGAAGATATGAAAAATGTAGATGTAAAAGGGCGGTACCTTTTTGCTTCTTTCGCTTCTCGCGAAACAACAAATCGTGCTCGAGATAAATTTGAATGAGAAATGGAACGTTCCTCTAGAAATAAGTTAATAGAAAAATGTAATAACAATAAAAATAATAATAACAATAATAATGCTTCAATGTTATGCGATGAATACACGAAATTGAAAGGTTTCGATAAATACATTTTTGACAGCGAGTTTCCCCCGAACCGTCATTAGAGGTGAAAAACGACGGTTTCCTTGTTATTTTCTTCATTAGGTTGTTCCGCGAGCCGCTTGTCTTTATTTATCCTTTATTTCATTTCGCGGCGAGAAAATGTTTCGTGGATGTTTGATACCGCATGAACGCATTTTTCGTAATTAATGGAAATTGCTCACCATTTTGCTGTTCGGAAAAATGATAACAATGGTGTACACTAACGACACTTTTAGTTCGCCAGTCACTTTGATGATTCTGCACACAAATTCACGATATCCCTGGTCTCCTTTCCGTTAATATATAGAGTCTTGCAAGCTTCGCCGCGGCAGAGGGGATTGACGCCGAAGGTGGGAACCCATGAGGGAACGTACTTTTCTTTTGATAAGTTGCGTTTTTCCTTATTTTCCTATTGCAAATTTGTACGGTTTTCAAAGTAGAGAACTATTATTACCCAAAGGAACTCGTCGGGAATTCTAACT
>JABFPT010000795.1:17533-29578 GCA_022817245.1 Nixonia krombeini | reverse complement strand
GCTTTACTGCATTTTCCTTTTTAAAGGTGAAATAGCGACAGTTAATGATGTCAAGACTGGAAAATCGTCGAATGTAATCGAGGGACTTTGATCGCGAATGAGTTTGTTGTCGTTATAAAAATACATTTTCATATTATTTATGTTTCTTATAGTTTTTTTTCCTCTTCAACGTGTCTTGAGTATGAAAATATCGAATTATATTTGTCTCCTCAGTGTAGAGCGTCTTCTTCCCTTTTGCAGTGCTCGCATTTCGGAATATGTTTCAGAAAACGTGGAAAAGAAGATAAAGAGGAAAAAAGAAAACAAATTGGGATACATCTAACTGGACGGTAATTATTTTCTATTCGCTATTGGCAAGCGTGAGGGATGCCGTTGTCTAACGGAAATCTAACGATATCGATCATATTACTATTTATCAATAGATCATATCGCTAATGACAATCAAGTTTTACGATCACGCATACCGGAGATCACGTTTGGGTCCCAAATGTGCGCTTGACCCCGTATAAAATGCCGCAAATTTGCTTCCTTACGCCCTCGCTTCTTCACGCGCCCGCCTCACACTTCATTGAGAGCGGTCTGCGACAGCGCTATTTGGAAAATAAACGAATGGAAAACAAATACAAAATCAAACCTCGCCGTTCTTCTCGAACGAGTGGAGAAGTAAATTCAACTGTATAATATGTCATGTAATATAATGTAATATAATATAATATAATGTAATATAATGTAATATACTGTAATATAATATAATATAATGTAATGACGCAATGAGACATAATTTTGAATAAAATAATAGATAACTATTACATATATTGTTACCGAATCATCTAAATTAAATTAATAGTATAATTGCATAATTTTACGAGTTAATATATGTATAATTACTCAATATAATTAACTCGATAAGTTTCTATCTCTCTCTTCCTCACAAACGCATTTAAATATGTATAAGTCATTCGCCATACAATTTCGTTATACTCAAGAAAACAACACTTCTGTCGAATTCAGATATTGTTCTTTAAAATTGTCAAATTCGCCTCAACCTTTGTATTTAAATTCGAAACAAAAACGAAATCATAATCGTGATTAAATATAATCTAAAACTTTAAGTGTTCGATAAAATGTATATTAATTAATTACGTTTTCCTTTCTTTAAATCAAATAGATATTAATCTCGCGAAAAACATGATATTACATAAAATAAGATGTACAATGAAGAACGTGCTGCAATCTAATACGCTGTCCACATATTCCTACAATGAGATTAAAGGCGGTGGATTCGTTGACTGACACTTCGATAAGAAGCCATCGTTTCATGGAGAGTGTTTCCTTTTCTTTTATCGATGGGCAAATACGTATGTACCTTGTACACAGTGAACGAGAGAGTGAATACGTGAACTGCTGATATAAATGTGCGCGTAATTTTACGGCGAATCGAGCCTCTTTAATCTCATCTCGACTTCCCGTTGAAATATACATATCTGTAGTCGACAGGGTTGGCAAGGTGTAATCCATGCTTTTGGAAAAACCTTCAGCAAATCGAGAGATGAATTCGGAAGTATCACTTCTGTAGGTTGTAAAAATGACAGAAAGAATCGGTGAGTGATGTTCATCATTCTTCTAAAACTGAATCTTTGTTTTCGCTATTGATTTCTTTCCTCCCATCATTGTTGCGGTCACGGCGCGTGACAAGCAACAACGATTGTATACGATAAAATTTACAAAATTTTAAAATACAGTAAAGTCCGATTACAAGACATCGTTTTAATAAATCGTACATGCCAATGCGTAATTAATTGATCTCGAATGTGTAATTAATCGATAATACATTAATAAAATACGTGTACGTGTGTAGGTATCTATATATTTCTCTACATAAAAAGTAGATTGTCAACATTCAATAATCGATGAAACGTGGCCGTAATCGGTGTTGCTGTAACACGTTTGTAAAGGGCGAAGTATAAATACTTCGATATAAAAATGACAAATGTACTCATTGCTCAATTATCTAAATGTCGTTACAAGACGAATGAAAAATAATTCTTAATAATGATAATGATATTAATAATAATTGTAATAATATAATAATAATAATCATAACGACGATGATGATAATGATGATGATGATAGTGACAGTAACAGCAAGGAGAATATAAGAATAATTATATTTATACTAGTAGTAGGGATAGTAGTAGTATTGGTAGTTATGATAACAATAGTAGCAGTGGCAATGATAATGATAATGAATAGTAATAATAATAATAATAATAACAATAATCATCATCATCATCATCATCATTATAAGAGTAATGGTAATAATAATAATTACAATAACTATAATAATGTAGTAATCGAAACGCAATATTATTCTGAACGCAGAAAAATTTACTATCCGATTGTAAACCTTATGCCAACCCTGCTGCTGTAGAAAATGTATGCGCATTTGACAACATGCGACGATCATAGGCTCTCCAGTCTGATCCATGGGCCAACAAGATAATAAACTTTTCCGACCAAGCGCCATCAACTTTCAAATAATATACGTTTCGTAACAGTCGAGTCCGGTCGCGCGTTTATTTGTAATACGTGTGAGAAAATTCATCTAGCTAAGAGCGCATAGGTCGCGTAGCTTCGACACGCGACAGCTTCGGTCGTCCTATCTTTCGTTCTCTTGTTCACCCCGTTCTCGCTCGCTTTCGTTCAATCGTGACTTATGGGCGACGGTAACATAATTAAATAATCATATGCGCGTCGCCGACACACGACGCAACGCATGATCAGTTTTTTAAAACTATTTCTTGCACATTTCGCAAACTCTTGGAGATTCGCTCGAATATTGTTCATTCTTCCTTTTCTTCGTTTCTTTTTAATTATTTGTCAAACCAGAGCACGGATTACGCGCATCCAATTGCGACGTTTCACGTTTGCTTAACCCCTTGCAGTACGATTTAGTTCGGAAGAATTCATGTGCAAGCGATGTGCCGGAATGGTCGGCAAAAGAGCCGAAACACATAACGGCAGAGACATAATGTCTAAATTTGAAGCATAATGTTTTTTTTGCGACTGTTTCTGAAGTAGCCGTACGCTTATTTACTTCACGCGATGGTGCTCTCAATTCAAATTCAAACGAATTTGAACCAAAGACATTCAAAAAATAATTAAAAATTCAGTTACGACCATGAGCCTGACTCGTGATACTCAAGTGTGGCCTACAAATCAAAGTTTGGCCTTCATCACGAGTTAGATTCGTCAAAATACTGCAAGGGATTAACGATACTAAAGGAGAAGTAACCTATTACAATTTGAAGTCATGAATAAACATTAAAATTAATCGCGTCGTGACAATTCCGGGAATGTCATCATTATATTACTAGTCGACTACAACACAATTGAGTCAATTTTGGTAAAAACCTTTCCGTAAGAAAAACCTTTTCAACCCTTGTGTTTTACCGCGCGTTTCACGAACAGCCAAATAAAGAATTTTGAAGTAAGATGCAACTAAGGAGTTACCTCGTCCATCCTCGACCTTTCAACTACGACTGACGATGAAAATTTAATCGTGCATTGCCACTGTCAGTTTATAACGCGGTTCATGTTTCAGAATGGCAACGCTACGCTCTGAGACCCTTGTGTTCGCAATGCGTTCAAGTAAACCAATCAGTCTATGTACTTTTATAAAGGTGAGACGGCAAAATTTCGACCAAGGTATTTCTTATCAGAATCATGATTGTTTCCAAATTCGAGATATAAGTCTGTATTGCCATACGCAACGGAGAGTCGGCTGAAATGCAGCGCTCGAATCGTCCAATTGTCATTTTCGGCTGTGAAAACGGAGAAAGTTAAAACAGAAACTGACAATGACTTTCCAACTGTCCTTCCATCTTTTTTATCTACCTCCCCTTCGCCCCTCGCACATCTTTACAAGTATTTACTTCACGTGTAGTGTCTCACTGTTGTTTTTCTCGCCCCTTCTACTCTTTTCCATCAACTCGTCATCTGTCGGGCAAATCCTTCCAGGGGAACCGATGTATGCTACAACGCGGAGATATAACGATACCGCTTGTTTGACGTGCGTAGTCTTCCCTCAAGCGTAGACAACATATCCACTAATTCCACGCCAGCGAAAAATCTTGCTTGGGTATATTAGCCGTGGGTACCCCGTCTGGTACAGTCTGCGGTGATAGTCACCTTTTAGAAACTTAACGGTTTCTCCTCGGTTGAAGAGCGCTTACGATAACGCGTGCGTTAAAACGACGCTGTATTGTACAATCGAAATACAGTTGCTATAAAAAGGGACGAGTTTGACGCGTGAACTTCGTCGCGATGATTTTTACGAAAGCGAACGAGATGCGTGGTTGTGTAACAAGATGGTGATGGTGGATTGGTGGACTTTAGTGGCACGTGGCCGCCCATCGCCAATACAGCTATGTCACCGTGCTGGTGCTCCAAGCTGGTCTTCCAGAACACGGAAGGAGAAGGAGTCCGCGCCGAGTCATCCTCTCTCCGTGTCTGGCGACACTGACCTGTTGCTGCTCACGTCCGCCTACCCCACCGGAAAAAAATATCCTGAATGCACACGAACGTACACGGTGCGTAAATCGTCTGCTGTGTGCGGTGGCGGTGGCGGCGGCGGTGGCGGCGGCGGTGGCGGCGGCGTACGTATGTGCATGCCTCTCGTGCATATACAGTAGATATATCGAACCTAAATTTGTCACTGGACACGTCGGCTCGCGTCCGTTACGCGCTATATAATTCGTATTATCTTTTTTTATATTTCCTTTTCTAAAGTGGCAAAGAAGGCCAAGCTCGATTTGCCCAGATTCGTCGTGTAGCTACGTGAGTTTCGACGGTTTCACATCGACCGATCGGTGGCTACCGCTTTGTCCGAGTGTCGATTCGATCACGACGCCTCCGTCGTTCGGGAAGCTAAGGAAAGATATAAGAACGCAATTGTAACGATAGTATCAGCATGGCAGTGTCGATACAATGATGTGAGCTGTTGAAAAAAGGAGGATAATGTAACGGAACGGATCGTAGCGGCAGCGGCGTCGGAGACGGTGACGACTGTCACTGCTGCTGCTGCGGTAGCTGGCTCAAAGTACTGTTATTGGCAAAATCTGGACTGAGATTGACGAAGATGCCCTGCTTGGCGACTGCGCACGCTGGAATTCATCATCTAATCTCCGAATCGAGTACAAGCCTTCTTCCACTTGCACTGCGTGCACCAGAGTTCCCGGTGCTCCATCCCATACACCTTGCGGCACTTCTTCGTCTCGCCTCGGATCCGTCGCGGCGATGGCATCTTGCCCATGGACACCGTCAGCAGGCCCACGTTCTGTTGCTGGTAACTGTGGAATTGCGGCCTCGGCGTCAGCTTTATGTGTTTCACTGGCGATATCTAGGAAAAGGCAAACAGCATTACGTTAGAAACAATAATACTTAACGGTAACATTCTTATTAGTGGACACGGGTAATCAATATGTAATAACCCGGCTAGACGATTGACAGTAAAGTATAAGTAGCATTCAACTATACTGAGGATCGGTTAATAGTCGGTTAATACTATGCCTAACCGAATGACTTGGTTTTGTCACTTGTAGTAGGGCTTTCCTTCAGCAATATCTTAACGAGAGTAATCAAGTTTACTTTGTATGTTCAAGTTTTTGAAAATTTTTGTAACATATATTTGTTTACAAATACATTTCTCATAAATATAATATGTTGGGACGGAAAACTTATTTTCTTATTCTAAACATGCAAAATCAAAGTGTATAATGCAAAAGAATCGTCCTCTTTGAACTATATCTTGTAATTAGGGCAAGAGATGGGAATGCGAGATTCACCGAGAGGCCAATTAGTCAGGGTGGTTAATTTTGAACGAAAAAACGAAGGAGATTGATGAAACGTTTTTTTTTATTATTTTACAATTTTACAAACAAGTATCCAATCAAATATCTATCAAATTTTCAAGACAGGTTATAAAGAAAAGACGAAGTTCTCTTTTCTTCCCAAAACTCGTGTCAATATATAACAGAACTTCGAGGAAGCGATCTGTCAAGAAGCGCATCGTGCGGGTGCAAATGAAAGATGCAGTTGGCATTAAAGAAAAGCCCAGAAATAACAACGGTTCTAAGCTGTCGCCAATCGCTGCCGACATACGATCCCGAGTTGTAAGGGCTCTTCGCCGCTACCGGTTCACACGTCCGCGTCTTATTCGCCGTCGACATTCATCGCTGCCTCGATCGGCAGCGAGGAAGTATAAGTTGGACGGCAAGGGAACGTTCGTCCATCGCGAGAAGGCACATCAAAGGCCGAATGCGCGCGAACGTTGTTTGGTCGGGTTTTGGTTAGAGAGCGGTGCGTCTCGCCGATGTGTCGGCGATACTCACTGGAGAGGAGGAAACGGTGAAGGCGTTGCTTCTCTCTCGGACAGCGGTGACTGTGCTTTCGGGACAGTTAGCACCACTCACCGGAGCAGCTTCTAGACGAAGCTGCTTCTGATACTCGGGATCTTCGTGGGGCGGTCGCGCCATGTCTCGGTGCGACATGGTTGGCGGCGAGCTCATATGGCTCATCGAGATCTCCTGGTAGTAGAACTCCTCCTCGTGAAGATCCGACATGTCGTCGTCCTGATCATCCTCGTCGTCGTCGTCCTCGTACCTTTCCTCCTCGTTCTCGTATTCCTCGGTCTTTTTTGGGCTAAAATACCAAAACATGGTCTAAGTAAGATTCGCGACTCAACGTCCAAATCTGCAGCTCCCCGCTCTACTCTACTTTAACCCCGCTCTACTTTTTTTCTCTTTAATAACCAACAAACCTACCCCCCCCCCCTCCTCCTCCTACCAATCGACCGCGAAATGCGGAACGAGCCGTGATTTAGCAGCATCGTTATTCGGAGAATTGTTCGTAGTAGAAAGCTTGTCTAGACGATTTGCGTTTTATCTTATCGTTCACGACTCAAGGTCGCGAAGTGACTTGTTGCGCTTACGACCGATAAAGCAGAGCGTCTGAGCGCATTGTTGCTCGCTCGTCCAGTCTGCTTCGCGAACAAAGCTAAGCGATTTCACGTTACAGCCGAACCGGTCTAATAAGCGGTCCAGGGCAAAGTCGAGCTTTAACGGAGCGAGAGTCGAGGGAAGGAAGCATCGAAGGAAGAAGACGGGAGCTAGGGAGATAAGGGGGGTGGGGTCAAAAGGGAGAAGGGAGAAGAGACGGAGAAAGGTGTTTCGAGGAACAACAACGCGGCTGACGCGAGGGAGGCGAGTCGAGATAAGGCGGGAAGAGGCATGGGGGGGAGGGCGAAGAGAGGCGAAGAGAGGCGAGGCGAGGAGACGTGTGCCGGGCTGCAAATCGGTCGGAGTAGCGTTCGTTTTCCGCATACTCACCCCAGGTGAACTTGCCGTACATGCTCTTCGATGGCATCGCAAGTTGTCTTGACTTCGATACAACTAGGCCAGCAGCACTTAAAGACCAGTTTGGAGTTTGCTTCAGTGGTGGTATTATCCTCGCTTACCACCACATTCTTAGTCTGGAATGAAACGAAATGCATGCAATTTAATAAGTGATGAAGGTACGAGATGGTCGCACGGCGAGATGAAATGGTATTCGATCTTTCCCGTTTCTTACGACACACGCGTATCGAACACTACTTCAATTACAGCAGCCTCGCGGCAACACCCAGAAAATGTTTGCTCTGTTATAGAACCGCATGACAAACGATCATTTTCAACGGCATCGAGCACGGCTTTCAGCCGCGGTGAGAGATTTCGGCGTGATGGTTTGACGCCCGTCTGCAAATCCACACACATTATTGCCTTTCGTGCGATACACAAACGCTAATTAAAAATGACACATTTCGAATAATCTGTTACGCGACATTGGAAATGGCGCTAACGTCGTTCTCGAACTATCGATCAAAGGTGTTTCTTTGGAGGAAATGAACATGCCGGCTTATACAGTAATTTCGTACAAAGATTGATTAGTTGCTGATTAAGCCAAGTTCACAGCCTAGATCACGTGTAGATACCAATTTTCATTCCTGCGACTAATGGATTTCGAGATAAGCAGTGGTGAGCCCAAACGCTATACTGTGCATGTAACTCAATTTTACGTTTCCCGCCGGTAGAAAGGAGTAATTACGGCGTTTCCAAGACAGCCACGTTATCTATTTAAAATAAGGCACGTTGATTTAGATTGTCCGTGAACAACGCAGGTGTCAACACTCGCTTTCGGATCGACAAACACATTTGGCAACACAGCTGGATGTTTTTGCTTTTCGGGAAACGCGTAATGGAATGCGCATACGGACTTCCATTAACACGTTGAGCGCGACGTCTATTAGGGATTCAGGAAGGGCATAAGCAGTAGATTACTTTGTTTTGTCTTCCCACCTTGCGAGGATACTGTTCTGAATGTTATCATAAAAACCAAACATATTCGGCAGCGTGACATAGCTACAAAATCAACGAAACAAGCCATTACGTTTTGTAATATGTGTAAAGCTGAACCACATTTTTGATTGAAATGTCTTAGTAAAGTTAATTAGAATTACAATATTTATTTTTTAACCTTGACACTGTCGGTCCTACGCAATTATGTCTCCTAAACAAAAAGTTTAGATATCTGTCCTTAAGGACTGACGCCGCGTTCAACGTGTGTTAAAGAAACGAAAATGACTTTTTGGCATGGAATAAGCGCGCGCGCGAGCGCATCGAGTCGAGTACGCGCATCGTGGAACGAGGAAGTTCGGTGTCGCGAGGACGCAGAGTGCTCGCGGAGGAAGGTGAAAATCGATGTGGCTTCCACGCGAATTCGTCGCGCGCACGTTCCTTTGTTTACATCGCTACTCGGCGTGCATCGTTGGTGATGGCGGTGGCGGCGGTGGCGGCGGTGGCGGCGGTGGCGGTGGCTGCAACGCCGACCAACTGCAAAATTTCTATCACATGCTATTGATCCGCGCCGGCAAAGTTCCACTCGCTATCGAGGTACACTTTTAGATTTAAATGTCACCGCCGCAATTGCCTGTGTAAATTAAACGCATTGTCAACGGCGGTATGTCAAGCGGGCTTATCAACCGGAGGGTGGAAATTGTTTACGTTACAGTTTCCATAAATGTCTTATGAAAATCTATACCAACTGCGTAATCCCGTTTATCGTCTTCTACCATTCAATTACGCACGTGTAACAATTCTAAACTCCATTAATGAGACGTTTATCTTAATTGAAGTTACAGCGACATTTATATTAGATTTTCGTAAACAGATAGATAAGTATGGCAATCATTTATCGTGAGATGCGATAATATTCGACTATTTGAGCTTCCACTGCTGAGTACTATACTGATCAATCTTAACAGTTGATGGCTCAATTATACAACCGCGTCGATAGTTGCATACAAAAAAAATACATAATAATGGCCGCAAAAAAGCTGCGCGCCTTTACTTGGAATGTTTATTTCTTGATTTGACTCTGTGCTAGTTGTTATTTATTGTCCGAGGATTGTGTCAAGTCGGCCGACCACTGCAAAGAACGGTGCGTCCTGAGGCTGCATATGAAAGCGTTGATGCGGGTTAGGAAGAAAGATGGCGTAGTAGTTTGCAAGGGATTATTATGCCAACGACTATTAAGCCAAATAAAAAACATTTCTATCTCGAGGATTACGCGAGAATAGCAACCCCACATGGAAATATATATTTGTGACCCGTCATGTATAGAAATGCTAAAACTATGTCGATGTAAAAAATTATGGAGTATTTAAACCATATGAGCATAGAGTTTACATGCATTCTCAACATTGCACTTTGGGCGAAAAACTGTTTTAGCGATATGATTCACGTATCATATGCTTAAACGGTTACTTCGATTCCCGCGAATTGGAGGCTACTATATTGTACTAATTATCAGTACTATTGTAAAGATTTTACGGTAAGTCGACCGACAAGCTTCATTAATTCGTGAAAATAAAACAGGAACTACTGCGAATACGGACACAAACTTACTAGACAATACAAAAGTGAAACAGTTAACATATTAAAAAAATAAAAAATACATACCTTGTAAATTTTTATTTGCCATGAAACGAGAAAAAAATATTGTCGCTGTTTCAACATTGACAGCTGAATAGCGTGATCGTCCGTATAACAGTATTTTTCATAATATATCGATGTTTCTCCATACTTGCTGCTATAAACAATTTTCTTTTTGCATAAATAACATGTTTGATTTCCCTTATTCACTGTCTTGTCGCTACTTCTTCCGATAATAAATAATCAGACTGTTTTTAATTTCGATGATTAAAAAAAAATCTTTTAAGTGCTTTCATTTAAAGGCCATGAAACACCGTTTCCTTTATCTTCTTAACCGATATTCTTAACAAATGACTGAACGTCCATTAATTTTTATAAACGAATAAAACTAAATTCTGTATTAAAAGAGGGAAGACCGCCGTGTTTTCCTCCGCTATCATTGGCGCTCTCATGACAGTCATTAGAAACTTATCATGGGAAAGATAATATGCTGCTGACTGACATAAATTTGTTACAAATTTAGTCGCCGTTGTTGCGTTAACGACCGTGTTGACGCAACTATGTTGGTCGGGTAGGACCTCCACAATTACCGATCGGTATCATTTTAACAATATAACGTGGCTATTCTAACAATCCACTATAGTCGGAAGACATAATCGTTAAAAGAGAAAGGAAATATTAAAAAAATGTTCGAAAATCCCTGAAAATTGCCAGATGAAAACTAAAGAACAAAATTTGGACGAGAACAATAAGTGTTAAGATGTAAGTTGAAACTTTACTCACCTTATTACTTTTGCCAATTAAGGGTACATGTGTAAAATTATGACACGACTCACTATCACTATTCGACCGTTGTATTCGGGCAATCGATCACTTTCATTTCTGAACGTCAAGTGTGATGGTCAATTTTGTGCATAATAAATGTAGTAATGATATTAGATGAACGAATAAACAAAATGATAAAGAAAATTGATACAGTTTTAGGATCAATACCGAAATCGCCCGTCACGATACAATCTAATTAACGCGTTACATGTCCCGGGTGTGCATCTTGTCGGGCAAGTTTTCGTAGATGGTAGCGTCCGGGCGTTCCCCATCGAGCCACATTTGTCATTGGAAGTGAATGCGATGCGTTAACATTTTTTCTTAGTTCGTATACCAACATAACGGGGAAGTGATCAGGGATACGGTAATTTGTAAACGTGAAACTATGCTCTAGGAAATAAGGGGTCTTTGACCTGTTTCCATGGTGGGTTGCGGGGACTGTTTTTAATAGCGTTCGAAGGTGGGTTATTCACCTCGGGATCACCGACGTCTTTTCGTCCAGTAAAGCAACGTCCTTGCTCCTTCCGTCGGTCAAAAAGCAGATGTGAGTGTGCTTGCGAATGATCGAAAACGAATCGAGCTGCTTTGTAGTAGCCAACGAATCGCGGAAGTCCCGTGGATTCGGACGTGTGTTTTTGCATGCAACGGTGAGACAGTGCAGCGCAGTGACACAAATCGAGAACGATGAAACACCGGCGAGGAAATGTGTCGTCGCGTGCGACCAGGGGTCCGGTTGTGGAATAGATGTGTGCCCCTCTCCCTGTTTCTGCTCGTGCGTGCGTGCGTGCGTGCGCGCGAACGAGCGCGCGTGTGTATGCGTGTAACGAGGGAGTAGGGCGTCGCAAAAGAAAACAACAATAAGCCGAATAGTTACGGATTTTTCAAGGACTCTAGCGATTGATTTGCGACATTGCCTTCGAGTTGGCGGCGGAGGCACGACACGCGTTCGGGCGAGCGGTCTGCCAACCGGCTGGCCGGCCGGCCGGTCGGCCGGCCGACCAAGCACAGCACGATATACGCTATGGCGCAGCAGCCATTGTCGAGGTCAGAGACCTTTTATGCCGGCTGCCAGGCAGCACTCCCTTCGCTCTGCCATGCCTCGTTTAGCTTCGCTGTGTCTTGTGTTGCCTTGGATAAAGTGGCAAAGCTAAGCACATCAGCTTCTGTTTTCATTCAACGACTCGCTTTTCAT
>JABFPT010000795.1:5960-17434 GCA_022817245.1 Nixonia krombeini | reverse complement strand
GCTGCCAGGCAGCACTCCCTTCGCTCTGCCATGCCTCGTTTAGCTTCGCTGTGTCTTGTGTTGCCTTGGATAAAGTGGCAAAGCTAAGCACATCAGCTTCTGTTTTCATTCAACGACTCGCTTTTCACTCCGCTTTTCCTCCAAAACCTTCATCCAGACATTTCTTCGCCATGTCGAATTATCCAATCGTACTTTTCTTAAATTACTAGACAGTAGCAGTAGACAGCTCGGAACCATAAATCGATCTTCTGTTATCTCGAACATTTGTACCGATTTTGTATCAATTTTTACCCCGCAATGCGTTGAAATCTTCGAGAAAATACGACGACAAACTTTGTATAGTCACGAAAGGACAGATAGAATCGTAATCTATGACGAATCCGTAATTCGGATTGAACGTCCTCCGAAAATGAGAAGCGCTTCTCTTGTCGGGAATGTTTCTTTACATTACGGATAAGATAAAGCTTGTGGGAGAGAAAAGCAGTTTCGCTACTATTTGCTTCCTGAGAAAAGTAGACCAAATATTTTCTCAACAGTGGCACTGGCGACCCGTGTTACTCCAAACGGGGGCATAAATTAATTTAATCCACACGTGATGCGAAACTCGCCGCTCAGAACACGTACCGAATTGTCGGCGAAGTGTGCAGCCTTTCAAACGTTGTTTGAACGCCCGCGTAATACAAATAAACTGAAATTTATAAATCGGTTGATTAATTGAATACGAAGGGATTTCGCTGAAAGTCGTTGGTGAAATTAATGATAATCAATCGATTTATCTTTTCGTAGAAATTTCATCTGTCCGTGCTCGATAATGTAGAAGCGCGACATCCCTTGGAGGCAGGAAGAAAAAAGAGGGAAAAATAGAGCAAGGAGCAGTTCTTGGGGTATAAGCAGTTTTCGTCGAATCGCTCAGATGTTCGAAGAAATATCAAGATTTGTTCGGTGCAACGCACGCCGCGGCTTGCCGGTAGCGGCCCATCGCCGCCATTGTCGCCGCATACTCGTATTACGTTCACGCGCCATCGCGTAGTTACCTTCCCGCGTCTCTATCCCTCTCTCTCTCTCTCTCTCTCTCTTACCTTCTTCCTCTTCGGCCGGTAAGGGAGAAGGATAGAGCGTACACAAAAAAAAAATCGAAACAGGTGTCAGCCGAAAGAGATGCTGCTAAAACGCTCCATTTTGTAATCGTTTCGAAACGAGTTGACAAATTCTATATTAAAAAAAAATTATTATTAAACGTCATTATGTACTTTTTCTGGAATGTTTTCCATTTTCAATACTGACATAAAATTAGTAAACGTAATGAAAAGTCTTTGTAAAACCAAAATTTTCGTCGGGAACAAAACGAAATATTTCGAAAGTAAACAAAAATAAATAAGTTACACAAATAAACTTTTAGCGCATTATCATTCACGTAATTTAAACTTAAGCAGCCCCTAAACAACGGAACTTGTTTCGAACGCGCTCGAAGCGGATGTCAAGATTGAAAAGGTGAAGAAAGGTGAAAAAATATGAAAAGTTGCCAAAAGCCTGAATGTATAGGCGAGTGCGGTTGTGTGAGTGCATGTGTGGAGGTGTGAGTGTGACTGTTTACGCAGGATCTTCGAGGAACGTTTTCAAGTCGAGTCATCGCAATCCCTGAACGTTCAATCGAAACACGAAAACCACGAATCGTGAAAAGGCATTCGGGGTCCAAGGGATCGTAGGAAATGGTGTTAGACGAGGATGGCAGAGGCCAACACAGGGTTGCCGGGTGTAGGTAGCATCGTATTATCATCGTCAAGCGTCCGCTTTACAATGTTGCCAGCGATAGTTTTTGACCTGACGGAGGGTGGGGAGGGGGGAGACTCTCGACAGTTGATTATTATTTTTTAGTCGTGTGAATTGCTCCGGCCGTCCAATTGTTACAAGTGCCGATGAAAAATGTAGCAACGAAATATTGCAATGATCTCGCGATCTTTTCGTTCAATTTCATGTGTAAACACCCCGGTGGTTTTATTAACTTTCTGCCCGTAGTTGGCATCGCTGTTACATTAGTATTTTCTACTCAATTTGAAGAAGGAGTAAAATAAAACGAAAGTAATATACATAAAATGCAGGTCAAATAAGGAAACGATGCTGTAAATACAAATTAAAACATTCAATTCCAAATGCAATGAACGTTCCTTGGATGTATACTGTAGATGTGAAATAACATGGAATTTTTATATGATTGACTGTTATCGTGTATCGGCGTAAGTTCGAAAATCAGTGCCACCTAATCGGAAATGGTCACTGAAAGCGCGGCAATCGAACGATAAGAGCATCAAGCGGCAACCGGTCGAGTAGCATTCACAAAAGGTAAACAAAAGAGCATCGAAGTGCGGCGAGAGGAAGGGAAAGGGAGGGGGAGGAGTATCGCGTGTTTTTGCGCGCAAAAGCTACACCAACGTCGGTAGCGGCGGCACTGAACGGGTCCCTGTGTACGAGCCACGCTCTCGTACGCGACACGCCGTATAGCGGCGCATCGAATGGAAATGGAAGAAACGCGCCCGCGCCGCACGAATTCGCGGAACAATGCTCTGCTAGCCGGTGAGTTGGTACCCGGTTCAAGTCGGCCGATAAACGCGGATTATTCACTCGGAAACTGTTTCCCCTTTCCTGATTGTCTGCCCCCGTCCACCCACTCCCGCTCCCACCTTTCCCACAACTTCCCGCAACTTCCCCTTGCCGACCCCCTCACATCCCCTTCCCGGCCCTCCTTCGAGCAGGCCGGCGACCCTTCTTTCTCTACAGGCCTTCGCCCGCCTATGCTCGTCCCTGCACGCAACGACCTTACGCACACGCTCGCCTTCTCTGAACCCGTGACCACGCGGAATAAATCTCGCTCCTCGACATCGGATCATCCTTACGTCGCTGTGCGACCTTCGGCCTAGAACGCCTCTCTCTTCGAAGTCGGGCTTTCTCACGGGCGCAGTTTGGCCTCGTTAAAGATACATTTACACGCGCAGCTGCGCGACCGATTTCCGTTCGTTGACTCTCCCGCGTCGCAGTAGGCAAAGCGGAGAAATACATGCGAGAAAAGCCGATGCAGGATCGCACGGCGCGTTGCGTGTACCGCTCGGGCATACGGTACGAGAAGGATACGAGATCGGCTACTTGGCGTAGCAATAACGACGAAGTTCAACGGCAAGGGACGAAGTTAGCGTTGCACGTGCGCACGCGACTTATAGAGTTAGTTGCGATGCCGAGACAAAGAACGGTAAAAAACGGAGGTGATCAGTCAGACAATGCCGCCGTAGCAGCGAGTCAATCATTTTCAAGGAATTTTCCATTGCTCTTTGTTCTACCGAATTTTCCCAAGTAACTTTCCTCCCCTCTCACCGGTATTCCGGGGGCGATGCCTCCGATCTCGAAATATACGGCGTGCCGGCGATCACGATTCATCGGCGTCCGTCCGCCGGCCGGCCGGCCGGCCGGCCGGCGTCGACGAAACTCCGGTGGAGAAAGAGCGGGCGGTAGGATATCGTGGGGATGGCAAGGGCAGGAAAAGATGGAGAGGAACAGAGAAGAAGGAAGGTGAAGAAGAAGCGGTAGCAACAGGCCGAGAAAGCAGCGAGAGTGCGAGAGAGAAAGAGCCGGAGACGGCCGTGGGGACGGTCGCGGGGCGGACGAGGGTGGGGGACACACTCCGGGGTAACGCCCGGGGAACCAAAACAAACCGAGCATTCGTGTGTTAGTGCGTAGAGAGCGCGTCGATTCGTGCCGTAGTGGGGAGGGTCGGACGTTGCCCCTTTTTAACACACCACTGACACCTACAGGCCGCGCTTCGTCCTTCCACCCCCACCCCCCCCCCCCCCCTTCCCTTACCCCTGATTCCCCTCGCTCGCTCGCTCCCACGTACACACGAGTGGCTGTCGTTTTCCATTCGGGGTAGCGAGGCAAAAAAACACGGCCGTGATCGCCGGCTTTTTTGAGAGAGAGAGATGGGGGGGGGGGGAGAGGTTTTACGTTGTTGTCCACGAACAATCTCGATCCGACGGTCCCATCGGAATATTTCCAGAGCGCTCGCACGAAAATTCTCTGATGAATTGCGACTGATCACCAGCTCTCAAGAGTATCAACTTTTTTTTGAAAGACGCATTCGTTCTGTGACGGCTCTCAGTCTAAAAATGTTAAAAAAAAACATGTAAAAGCATGTGAGGACACGTGTCCTGCTTTTAGCAATGCTGTTGTGCCTTTATTGCGACTCGTGATCTCGCGCGTTAATTTATCAGCGTCACTGTTATCGCTCGGCAATATCGTTGGTCTACGATTGTCGATATAAGAAACGCGCATTCGAAGACGAGATAAAGGGCTGGTTGAAAGGCCACCGTCGCACTTTCTTTTCAAATCGTGAAAGGGGATCACCGTGCACTTGAGACGGCAGAGCCGAACGTCCGCAGCCGAGGAAGGAAGAACGGCCGACCACGGTGCTCCGAGACGCGTCTCGGTAAACGAAGGTGGAATTGCGCCACGGATACGGAGGGGAGGGTTGGGGAGAAGAAGAGATCCAATACGACGCGAAAGTCGGCACACCATGTGGTTACGCAGAAACGCGAAATGGCTCTCGCTACACGCTGCGGCGTTCCACGTTTACGTGCATGTATGTAGAGAAGGCGTGCATTAGAATGGTTATTGACATTAATCCTCAGTTGGTTTTCTTCCAACTCTTCGCATACGTATTCAGTTATTCGAAATCCTAAAAAGATACTTGCGTGTTATTGCATCATTTTCCTTCACTGTTTATGGCGGGCAGGTATTACTTCGCATTGGACGGTTTCATGGGCGATGACTGCGCTGTCGACGACAGCTTTGCAAAGGAGGAGGCAATTTATTGCATATTTACTTTCATGTAGCCGTGTACCATTAACGTTTCAGTGACTATACTTTACTACGGGCTACACTATACGACGAATCTTACACCCGGAACGGATGCCGAATTGGGTTTTACATCCCGCCCGTTTCTCACGTTGTGCAATATCTATTCGTTTCCGCGATGAGAAACACAAAGGCGGATAGGCGAAGAAAGTGCGGCCGTATAAGCGGAATTTTTCCTTTTCCGGAATTTTGTAGACTCACAAGCCCCACAACCGTCCGAGCTGATAATTGTTTATCAAGCTGATAATATCCGAACGGAAGATCCCATCTTGGAAACTGCGCACAAGACGGCGATCAAGATAGCCGGGCATGGAGCCACAGGCATATGCGTGAGAATCACGCGAAAGAAAAAGTAGCGCGCAGAGGAGGAAAAAATAATTCAAGATGGCGGGCGCGCGCCTCTCTAATTGCCAGAGTGGGCCTCCATTCCGCGCCGTAGCCTGTTATCGATGCTCGATCTCACCGCGTTTTCTCTCATTTTCCCCTTTCTCTCGCTTCCGCGTGTGCTCTCGCTCACATTTTCCACCACAGTCGCTAAAATCTTGCGGCATGCGTGCCGTAGGAAGAAGAGGGATACGGTGCTATTTTCTCGGCCCGCCGATCGGCCGCTCGGGGGTCGACGACACGCCGCCGCCGCCGTCATGAGAATTGCGCGAGAAAAGAGGAGAGGGAGCTACGGTCGCACGCGTGACTCACGACACGCCGCGGCAGCAGGATCTACCGCGCTCATGCTTTTTTCCTTGCTTTCCTTCACCACAGACTTTTTCACATCTCTCTTCCGCCGCTGTATTGCCCCGTGATTCTTTGAAAATTTGTTTTGACACGCCTAATCCTGTTACTCGATTTGTGATTCTCGGCAGATACGCACGTAGCTTGTTTTCAACATTATGATCCTGTACAGAGCATAGTGGAGCGAAATACGCCGGTGCGGTTGCAGAGGTGAAAGGGACCGCGGACTGCCATTTTTCGATTTCGCGGACGAATGAGAAAAATGTTGGTGGGATCAGCAGATGGAGCGTTGTAAATGGAAAAACGACGAGGCAATCTCTATTGAAGGCGACTCTGTTTCACGGATACCATCATCCACGCAGCAACACTTGCAGTCCTATGAGTCGTACACCTTCAGTCCTACACTTGGGTCCTATGGCGGCGTGCTAGGAGCGCACTTTAACCACTTGGGTGGAGGCGGCGGAGGCGGCAACATAGGGAGAGGCAAAGGGGTCGGCAAGCTGCGCGGAAGGGGGGCTGTTCGCGCGCGAGGGAGCCAACAGTGGAAGCGTGAGGCGGAAGAGCAAAGGGGGAAGGAATGCGCGCGCCTGCGCATCGGGCTTGTTTACGTCGCCATTGCAACGACAACGGTGCAACGTGCATCCTCCCAAATGGTCCAGAAAGCCGGCCGGCCGGCCGGCCGGCCAGCCGATACTCGCGAAAGGTCCGACTATCCCTCGAGCGTCGAGGAAAAACTGACGACGTGTTCGTCGTCTAACGGAAGCAACGTCCGCATTGCGTAGAGAACGTCCAATTTGTTACATGTTCAACAAATATTTAATCGACTGTTCTACAACGCACGTGAGCGTGTATAGCAGACTGGATTTCGAAATCTATCCTTTCGGATTTGCGAGTTTCGACGCGTCCCTACACACCTCATCTTCCCGCAGTTGTGTTTCCCAAATTCTCTCTCCGTGCAATGTCCTCTCTCACACCACGCACTATCTCCAAGCACAAACATTTTCCCGCTGTCGGAGTTGCGACACTGAGGCAACGTCACACTGATCCCTGTTGCGCGGACGCTTAGCAATTTAAATTTATACCAATTTCAAAATGTGTTTTGTTTTACCAACCATAGTTGTGGCTGATCCGTCCTAATACTGCTTTATTTTCTTAAATAAATATTCTTTGATGAAATAAATGTCCGACCACGATCACAAATGACGATGCCCTTCCGTTCATACAAACACAATCACTGTTATTTCGCGGGCAGTTCTTTTTTTCATGCGAATTACGACTTTCATCAGTGAACCTTCTTCGAACGGCGAAGGCCACTGGAGCAAAATTGGACCCACGGCTATTTAGCAGACTACGGTAAGAGTAAATAAAATAAATCACCGTTCTCGTATCAGTTACCTGACGCAGTTCGCGATTCTCACCGCGAAACACTATCAATTACAGCCGGTGATTACGTCACGGGAAAAATGCACATTTGCAAACGTCGCCACGCGTTTCTGTCGTTCGACAGGCGATGATTTGTCGTCGCTCTCCGGTTACGCTTTGACGAGCGTGTCAAAGACCGTGGAGACAGACGAGTGGCGATTTCACGACGAACGTGCTCTTCGAGTAACGGCGTATTTCCGGAACATTGCTCCATCCTAACTCTCCCCCTTGATTTGAAATCGTGTTAAAATGCGATTGCGGCTAAATAATGTTGGTTTTAGCGGCCGCCAAGTACGGGAAAGGATCCAGAGCGATTTATCAGTGAAGGACTGTGTGCTTCGACGGCAAACCCGCCCCTTCGTGTTGCGGAAATATTCTAATGTTAATCATCGGCCATAGATGCTCATCCACGTATCTTGGCCATAGGTCACGGTTAATGCCACCATAAAGATTACGAGAATTCGAGGTTGGCGAAGCCGTTGAAGACTTGGCAAAAAATAACGTGCTACTTCGAGGAACGCGGATTCTATTTTCCTCCCTCACTCTTTTTATCTTTAACTCCCGTTTATGTAGTGTTAAGGAAAAGTAAAAGTGTTGTTCGCCATCTATCAAAATTGTCAGAATAACAGATTCTCATTAAGAGAGACAGAGGTGGGGTGAGAGAGTGTGTGTGTACAGCGGAATTATTTGGAAACATGTGCCTAGACAGACAATTGTTGCATAAACAACCGAGTCCAATGCGAAGGATACATCAGAGTCAAAAACCGGAATACTGTTACAGTCAGGCCGTCAGTTTCCCACTTAAGATTACGTCGCTTAGAATTGTCCGTCTGAAGTTCAAACTATGAGTTAATGCGAGTGCATTCTGTCAAATTTATGAGAACGCCGGTGATTTGTCGCTTTTGTTTTCGTAAAAATATGTGACCGGGGAACGTGGTAAAACGAAATTCGAACTATTCCACATTCACCGTCCGTGTCGAGATAACGGACATTCGACGAACATTGATAAGATTATTTATGTAAACTGCGCGTGTTGGTTAACAAGAAGGCCGTTGTAGATTTTAAGGGGACACCAAACCGGAAAATCTGTCCCGCGGTAAGAAAATTATAAAGAGCTGTCTAGCTTTCTCAGCATAATATTTTTAGCGGATGAATCAGTCGGCACAGAGCACACTTAAGATTTCTCTCGTGAAAAGCCGATAGCTTTTTTGTCCGGAACGCGCTGACTATCAAGATTGATTACTTTATAAAGACAAAAAATTTACAATGAAAGTAAAATGTCTGGCCGATGATCAACGCAATTCTTCCATGTCGGAATCCAATTAATGTGTGAAAAAACCATGTGGAACAGCGAAGAAACTTTCTATAACGCACAGATTTTTATCTTGCGTTGTCAGGGTCGCGTTATGTTCTCACAGAGCCCTGCTACATTTAACAGAGTAAGAGGCACAATTTCATAAACGTATGAATAGAAAAATTGAAAACTATACTACAATGTAGATAATTCATTAAACTACAGTGTGTCACATACGTTTTAATTAATGATTAGTTTAAACGATATGAACAGGTAACAAAATACTTTTATCTAAAATACATGGTCTTATTCGTGCGAAAAGGCCTGTAAAGATTGTTGAAAACCATTATATTCGATTAAGTACGTCCAAATAAATGATTAATTTTTTACACATTCTTCGCATTCAGTATCCTCGGCGACTATCAGAAAAGTTAGAACTTGGCATTTCGACAATTTGTCAGTAGTCTTGCACGCGCTCCATCTAATCTCGCTACGTTACGGCTCGAAGTTATGAGACAAGTTATCGATCTCACGGATGATGTTCTCAGGGTATAAAAATCGGCGGAAGTTGTACCCGCATTGTCGTGCGAACGCGTTCCGATCAGGGCGAGTAACACGCGAACGACAACAGCGCGACATGGAGCTTGCTACCTTGCTCAACCGCGGGTATCAACCGATCAATGATAAAAAAAAATGATCAAAATCTAGCCGGCATGTCGATATCCGCACCCTCTGAACGTCAAACTGCTCGAAGCATGGAAGTCTTAAGAGTGGACTTCCGAAACAGCTTCTCGATTCCATTTCTCACATGCCGTAGCTTTGCTGGCGCTACAAGCGATAACAGTCAACAGGAAATGTGAGCATTCGAGTTTTTCCATCAATTGCGTAGTGCAGTAGAGCGCCGGGAGTTGTTATCATTAGATTAGCCAGGACGTTTATTCAAGTCTACTACCTCCCTCCCTCCCCCGCCCCATGCCCCTTCAACATCGTCATCACCACCTCCTCCTTCTCCGCCTGCTCCTCCTTCTTTCATCGGCCTCGGAAGGTTCAATAGTCAAGTCAAGGACGAGCGACCGGAGCATTGTATGCCCCCGAAGACGAATTTTCAACACGAACACAGGCATCTTTCGCGAGTCGGTTGCGGTGACTCCCGAATCTAATTGTGTTTTTAATTCACCGTTTATGGCACGAGTTGCCAGTTGCGGGACACCGTTTGTTTACATTTAGCTGGTGTCGTCGTCATTTGAGGAAGAAAGCGAGCGTTCCTCCTGCTAATTACGACGAATGTATATGTATGTGCACTGTCTGTCAAAATTTGCATCGGTAAGCATGAAAGTTTCGGTAGTTGCAACGAACTGTCTACACGGTAAATACGCATGACAGGCGGTCGATCACCTGAGTCGCCCGAACCGCGTTAAATGATTGAAGGCAATTGCGAGAAACGTAAGGTAAGTTTCAATCAAGGTGCGTACTTGTCGACCATTGTCCGAAGGGCGTGCGGGAGAGGTGGGGACAATGGAAAAAAAAACGAAGGAAGACGGCGACAACAAGAGCCGAAGGACATGGGCAAAAGTCGGCAGCGGAAAGTGAGTGACTGATCGCAATCGTGGGACCTTTTTCAGTTCGGTGAACTGCTATCGCGGCGATAATTAGTTCGATCGATCGGCAACGTGCGCGCGGCCACAATAACAATAATAATAAGCGGTGATAATCGTGGCTCGCGCGAAATACGATAAACGGCTGGAAGTGGAACCGGATCGCAGCCAGGTGCCGCTCGGAGAGAAGCCGATAAGATCTGGCCGCGTCGGCCTTGATGATGACGTCGCAACGAAAGCGAACCGATCGGCCGATCTCCCTCCACTTCCGTCCAAGGCTGGAGCAGGAGAGAAGCTGACGTAGCTGAGCCATGTGCCGCGGCTGCGAAATCCGGGCTCAGATTGTCCTTGCCGATTCTGAGTATCGACACCTCCGCTGCAGCCGCAGCCGCAGCCGCAGCCGCAGCCTCAACCACGAACGCCGCTTTCGATCGATAGTTTATTTTCGTTCAAATGCGCCAGTTTCTTTCTCCAGATAGACATCACGGTCGGCAATCCTGCTCAACCAAAGAAGATTGTTTCGACACAACCGTTGTAAACGCCACGCGACGAACCGTACTGGATTTATTCCAGTTATTGGTCGCGTGTGCCCGTCGCATTCAGAGCGTAATCAGTGCATCCGCGATACAACGAAAACCTGTAAGTTGATCGTAACGTCTCACAATCGACCGGCTGAGAGTGGCTTTCCGTAAGGATGTACGCGCACCGTTTTACTACGTCCACCCGTTCGCTTTTTTTGCCAACGGCTTGAGACCCTGCAAGGATCACGCCGCGAATAATACCGGACCTTCAGGATTCTGCGTACTTTTTCAACAACGGCGAAGATACCAAAGTCTGTCGGTACGAGGGTCGAGATAAGCGGGCGTCGATTGAAGCCGGCTATTAATAGAGGTAAAAGCTGCAAGTGGCATTGCATCGTCACAAAGCGATTGTTAGCGACTTTTTCGCGGTCTCGCGTGCCACGAAAAGTTGTATGACCAAATGCGCGGTGTCACTCGGTGCGTCGAGCGGCTGGAAGAGTTGGAGGAGGGATAAGATGGGGGAGGAGGAGGGAGGACAAAGCAAGAGCTATGTAGCGTCGACTTAAGCGCAATGACTCTAGCTGGGTCGGTCACCTCCTCCCCCCCTCCCGCATCTCTCCTCTCCCCCCTCTCTTACTGTCTTCCTCTTTCTCTGTCCCGCACGCGGTGTGGGTTATGTGGATGGCAAAGTTAAGGACCCGGCGACGACGATCCGAGTCATTATCCTGGCCTGACTGGCGGATCGACAAAAAAAGGTGAGCCAGACACAAGAGAGCGGGCATAGCCACCGGTTTATCGACCGTTAGATTCCCGACGGTGCAAAGGTCCGCGATGCGCCGAGTCAAGGTCGCAGGCATGCCAAATTTTCGCAGACGGCTGCTCTTTGTGCTTGTCGGTTGTGGCATGGACGCGATAGGAGATCGTCGATTTGCCCGACTGATAATGCAAGTCTATTTTGCATCGCGTTTGTTCGGCGTTCAATTTAAAAAACTTGCAGATTATTCTAGAACGCAT
>JABFPT010000794.1:15439-28978 GCA_022817245.1 Nixonia krombeini | reverse complement strand
TATGGAGAAATGACAAAGTTTGCCATTTAAAGAATACACAAACGAATGTCATTCAAATCACCGGTAATCATTTTTCGTTCACGTGCAAAGTCACTTTTTTGTATATTTTATATAAAATAAAAATGAACATTTGTTAATTATTAATTAATTTAGAATTCTTAATTGAGAATTTTTAATGAAACGTTTGCAATAAATAATTTTGTTCTGTTACAAGTTTATTTTTTCGGGTTGTTTTTTCTTGTGAGAATATACATATCTCGATACCAGTTGAATATGCAAAACAATTATTAAATTTCGAAAACTAATAATACTGCATTGCACAGAGCAGAAATAATTTGTGCTTTTTTAAATGACAAAAGCGCTATATGGTTTTAATATTTCCATATATGGTATTGTACGCATGATATTGTCTATGTATACAGTTTAGTATTATTTATTTCTTAATTTTTCAACATTAACGTTTTCAATATTTATATACAGAATACTATATTTACGCTGATTAACAATAAAAGATACTACCAAAAAGAGTATCAAGTTTGTAAGCAGTTTCGTCAAAACGAAAGTGAGGACGCTAATTACAGATCTATTTCCATCCTTATCGCACACTTCGAGCGGTGTGTTTTTTAATTACACACGTTGTTAATTCCAGCTCGATTCTCGTTATCATCGGGCGTAGATAACTGCGTACCGCTTCGCTGTTCTTGTTACGAATGTCATATTTTACGAACCGGCTTTACGCCTTTTCCTTCAAATTCCCGTTTCGTAGGGAAAATTACATGATCGCTACAAAATACGTTTGGATTTTAATTAGCAGTGTACGTCATCTTTAAACTCATCTCGTTGTCTGTTCGGAATTGAAAGGATAATATGCGGAGAAAAAATTATTTATATACGTTTGTACGGTCATGTAATGTCAATTTTTTTCCAACATTACAGTATTCAAAAGAAGAGAAAAAAAGAAACATTTTCAAAGCATTGTATAATTTTATTTTTTTGCCAATACGCTGACATAATTGATTCAAGAAGAAAAGCTCATTACATCAATTTTGTTGGTCTTATCCCCGGTCAGTATTTCTATTTAGTTTGTTAATTGTGAATATTAGTTCTCAATGTCCTAATTCCTTCACACTGGAGACTAGGGTGAAGAAAATGTCTTATTCTTCCAAATTTCTTTTCATTTTTTCTGAAAACGTGATGATTAATTATAACGTGAACGACTGTACCGAGGAAAATTATTTGCCAAAGAAAATTCCATTGACGCCATCTGGACTACTTTACGTTAAAATATTCGTTAATGAACGGTCACCAATGTGACCGACGTAAATAAAAAATTTGCCATTGACTTACCAGAGATTGACATGGCGTTTAACGCGTTAACTACGCTTGAGTAATTAACTTGGCCGAAACACAATGAACATTTCTCTCGATGCGTAATAAACTCGTATGAAACGGGGCAAAGATGCCGTAGCCCGATGGAAATTGTTAAACGGATTTGCCATCTGAGGAAAATTTGCAAAACTATAATTGCCCAAGCTACGACAATACCCGAGCAAGAATTAGAATATTTAGGTATCCGGCACTGCGGAGACTGCAGGTGAGTACACACCGAGGGTCTATCAAAGTTAAGAACTTGTTTAATCAAATATTCATTCGAGATAATCCGACGCGAGGCTGTCTCGCTTCGCAGGAACATTTTTCGCGGTCCGCCGTTAAAACAAGTTTAAAACACTGGTTAAGAAATACACAAGGCAAAACGCTCCATTAAGAAATTAGTCAAGGAAATCAAGTTATTAGGAGCTGTGATCGCAATCTGAGTAGGAGGCAACGGCAAATGTAACAAACGAATCACGCAACGCTCGCAAACCCGAGTATTTTTTCTTCACTTCGTTAAATCAATTGACTCGTTTGTGATAAGATAATGAAAATGCGGATCGGAGTATCGTATTAGAAGCTTTCTGCAAAACTATACCGCATAACCTAACCTTTACGATAATATATTGGGTGATATAAAAAATATCCGTTTGTGCCATCACAGTGGCCACAAAAAACAGCGGAGACTTTTTATATCACCCAATATAATATAGCTTCTATAGAAAATTCGGTTCTTCCCCTTTAATAACAAAGTGGCCGAATATCGAATGGTTGACAACTAAGTAATTACGGGTTTTGGCACATTCTTTTATTCCGTCAATTTGTTCAAAGCACTTAACCGATATTTCTTTCTCGTTCTTTGGACCCACACTTTTAATCAGTAAGAAAATTCCGTCGATCAGTTATTCAGTTTCGTTTTGATCCCAACTTAAAAATGGAAGAACAAAACTCTTATTTCGATTTAGTTCAAACGTCCGTGTTCAACAACTCGCCAAATGCGATGCAGTTCAAGAAAGTCACCAGAATTGGCAAACTGTAAGGACGTTGTTTTTCAACATGATAATGCAAATCCCCAAAGCCAAAAATTATTGGCGCTAGGTTGGAACGTGTTGTCACATCCACCATACATCCCTGTCCTTGAGCCTTCAGATTTCCATTTATTTCGTTCCATGCAGAATTCCTTAAACGGTACCATTTTTTCAATGACGTTGATGATGCAAAATCTCATTTAACCCAGTTTTGTGCCGGTAAAAATCAGAAGTTTTACGTCTCATTTTTGGTTAATTATATTTCGAGTTTTCTCGAAGTTATATTTTTAAGTACGAATTTTGAATTCCCCTTCTCATATAAAATCCTCAATTACTTAGTCGCCAAGCTCATATTTCGCCCCGTCGCTGGCCAGCCAGTGTTAAATAGGTAAGTGCCTCGGCCGGGCAAATAAAACGCCCTTACAAGCGAAATCTTCAGCCGCTTTTCAAAAGTACCGTCCCGTCGAAAACGATCACGCGAAGCGCAGGTTCCATTATCTTCCTCGAATACCGTCTCGAATACCAAACAATTCAGAGACGTCGTCGGAGAGCGGCTCCGCAGTGGTATAAAAGCGCGGCGCGTCCGTCGTCCGCGAGATTAGTGTGTAACGCCGTCGTAAAGATTTTAACGAAGTCGCATACGAGGGAAAAAGTGTCGCGGCGTCTCCTGGAATTCCCAAAACTCGCGACTACCCCGCGCGGGGCTTTCGCGCCCGTTTCCCGTTCTTACATTTGTGCTCTCCTGTGCCTCGAGAGCACTCAGACCGTAATATTTGAATGCGAATAAAAGTGTACGGCTCTTGGCGCAGTCCCGGATGTGCGCACTCGCGAATACCGCCACGATACTCGCTAATACCGACAGTTTCCCAATTCATTCCCGGGCGAGGTTAGAAAATGGTACTTGGGTCGATACTCGAACTCGCGCCCTTTGACAATTCGAAATATTTTCCCTCCGTTCCGTTTTCACCCGCCATTGCCTTCTTTCCTTCCTCCCTTGTCCCCCTCTTTTTTTGGGTTTTGTTTCTCTTCCTCTCTGACGAACCAACGAAAAAAGGCAAATGAATTATGCGACGCTTATTGGCCGCCCGCCAAACATTTTCCCGGCCAGTTGCACTCTTTTACTCTATATTATAGACTATCGGTCCGCTGTATATTTTTCACGGACGTTTTTCTGTCGAGTTTCATTTATGCGATTGGTGATAAGTGGTCCTCCCTACCCGGCTTTCGCTTTTATACTCCACGGCAACGCCGCTGGACTGCGACAGTGTTTCATCGGTATGGTTAGCCGGCCACTTTATGCGAGAAATTAATGGTCAAAGTATGTCAGCGATGAACCGAATCGAAGCACCCGGAAAAACTCGATACCGCGGTGTATTATTTCATGCTGACGTTGGGAAACCGTGACGTTTTTCCCGTGGGCTAGGTTGGGTTAGGTAAAAAGATGAGTAAAAATGATCGAAGATCGTTACGTTGGAAAAATAATGCGGGATTATCACCGACGCTTGGAAAGGACGTAACGGTCGATTGCGCTCCTCTGCTCCCAAAAAATGGCCCCGCGAGCTTTCGCAAGTTTACTTGCACGAAGGAACTGCACAAAGAAAAGTGGGAAGCCAGCGTTGATCGACGCAAATGATTTGCTTCGTCGACGTCGACCATCTGCATTTTGCATCCGTTACCCTTCTCGTCAAAGAGACGCGGACGTTTCAAGGCTCATGCAAGTTGCAGGTCCGGCCGAAATAGCTCCGCTGCGATTCGGGAATCGCGACCAACTACCAGCACCACCGGGTGA
This sequence comes from Nixonia krombeini, assembly GCA_022817245.1. Lineage (NCBI taxonomy): Eukaryota > Metazoa > Arthropoda > Insecta > Hymenoptera > Scelionidae > Nixonia > Nixonia krombeini. Next base: position 24,790 of record JABFPT010000794.1, on the reverse strand, counting down.
AAGAGTCCCGTCGAAATTAGAGATCGCGTGATACGTCACGTCGGCGGCGACGAGAAAGGCTCCTTTGATGCCCGACCTCCAGATTGTGGCCGTTTTTTCGACCAACATGTCCGCACTACGAAAATCTTGATCGGAACAGCGTTGACGTTTCAGGCAGTTGGCCAACAATTTTTTTCCCTGTCTTTTCCTTTTTTTTTTGTTTAAAGGAAAAAAAGAAAGACTTCCTGAACAAACTCGTATAATTATGTGTAAATTCTGAAAGGAAGGTGTACTTATGAGTTTTATGTACATACGTTTACCCCGCGTTGTCTTTCATTCGTCCCTGATGGCCATTATTTACTCAGGAGTGAAGGTAATTTTGGCGAATTCGAAACGCGCTTTGAATAGGTAATGGAATAGTTTCTGCGGGTATTAAAAAACGGGAAAGGTAAAATTACGTCCGTCACCGCAATAAACTTCTTCGCTTTATGACCAAGCGACACGTTTGTCACGGCATTTTTCGTGTCGTTCGACGTTACCGTACACTTTCGCGAAGTTTGCGGTATGCGGAAATTCTTGATACAGAAGTGTCATAGAATATTATCCTTTTTTTTATTATCGCGTCGGCACCTTTTCAAACGTCACTCGCTGCGATTGGGAGAATCCATTTACGGCTGCGTTGTCTTGGCCTTTTTTTTTAAACAGGGATCTCGAACTGATTGAAATTGCCACGTCAAGAATTAAAACGAGGAAATGAAGTCTGTTGAAAAATCGATTTTGAAATCCGTTTTCCACTTTCAAACGTATCCTTCGCCGCAGCTTGAATTTTAAAAAGGACTTTCGAATTTGACACGAGCTTCCGTTACCGTTTTCTTTCACGCGGGAGGCGGTAGGTTGGTGTTAGGGAAGGTACGTAAGAATCGTGGGACGATGTATGAATAATGATGCGTGTACACGTGCACGTGTGTAGTGGTACATGTGGGTCAAACGGTGTTTACACAGTAGCATGCAAAAAAGCGTGTGTGCACACGAATGCGATTTGGTAAATAAATGTCAGTGAGAGTTGCGTTTGAATATAAATTTTGCGTGGAGAGAATGTCCTTGATCAACATATACATAATAATCTCCGTCAATTCAAACTCTACTGCAAACTCATAATTCACGTACTAAAATAACTTCGATGAATTTGCTTGATCTTTTTACACCATTCGAAATTGACATTAATGATTTGAATAAACTCCAAGTCATATTTACAACGGGAAGTATATTTGTTTTTCATTTTTGGACTACATATTTGAAACGTTTCCTGGAACTAGAAAACAAAAATATATTTACCCAAAATAGGCAATTATTTTTCAAAATGTATACAACTGTCGGTAGTAGTTACGTTTCTCTTGTAGTGCGTTGTACGTCTTTACGTGAAACTCTTCTGTATGGTATTTCGTTTTTAAAACACGTGAAATATGTTAAGGGTATTACGGCAGACTGAAAATCTGTGAAAGGTCGTTTTTTGTCTTACATTTGCAGTGTAGAGAACTCGCACCTTCCGTAACACTGTCGCGAAATCTACGTTCACGTCATTTTATAAGAATATGTGGTCGCACGAGTATCGCGAATTGAGCATGATCGTGGGTCACGCGATGGCGTGGGCGGGAACGGCCAACGGGGCTGAGAACTACCGTGAGTACACGCAGACACGTGAATATGCGAACGTCGTGTGCATTTCCGTCGGGTCTGCAGCCAACGAGACGCAATAGATCGGAAACAAAATAGCCGCCGTCTTTTTTCCACCTGTCTGAATCTGATCGTACATTAAAAGTGTAAGACGCGGGGAAATACGATGTATCGAAATGTCGGATGTCGCGGGGAATCTGTTTCCGAATGTGACTGCAACGTCGTCTCCCTCGAAACTGGTTCGTGTATTTCCCTTTTTCTTCCCTTTTTTTGTTTTATTTTTTTTTTTTTTTTTGTATACTGTCGGACAGTTTCGCAACTCGGGATAATAAAATTGTTTCGTGTCGCGAGAAAACGAATATCAGTTAACGAAACGAGCTGAATCGACGCCGTGACAACAAAACACCGAGAAACGAGATAATCCGTTTGGATAATTTCGCATCGACACTTTCCGTGAGTGTAAAATATTCACGGTTGTTCCGCTCGGGATGAAACGCTAAATAAAATAGATGGGGAGCAACGGTGGGAGAGAAAAATTGGTAGTAATCAGGAGTAGTAGGAAAGGTTGATAGAAATGGAATTAATTACCGTGAAAATGCACGGAGAAAAGTGCTATTGCGGAATTGACGATTTGTAATGACGGACTGTCAAGTACAGTGACCTGTAAAAACAGTTTTATTAATTTCTCGTTGGACAGGTAGTAGAGCGAAGGTCGCAAATTTTAGTTGGGAGCCCTGGATGGTATATAATTACGAGAAATACATAAAAATATAAATAATAGGATGTTAGGTGATATAAAAAGTCTCTGCCATTTTTTGACAATAGACTTGCCACACAAAAAATAGCGGAGACTTATTGTATCACCCAATATATTATTTTTATCTGATAGTGGAAATTGAGATAATCCTTACCAATAATCGCACGTTTCTTCTTCTCCCTTTACGGCAGAGAGGGCAAGTTTCACGAAATACCGATGACTGTCGATTGCCTTGCCGATGTGCGGTATCCGCGACCTTCTTTGCACGTAATATACGGAAATGTGGAAAGTTGGGAACATTAGGGGTTAGTTTAGGGGATAAGATACCCCAGCGCGGAGATGAGAAGTCCACGTTTGCAGGAAGATCGCGTTCCGAATATCATCGGTTCATTTTTCACCTGTTTTCTAGGTTAAGAACCAAGTACCTTGTTGAGATGTAAATGCAATAGAGTAATTTTACATGTAATCACAAAACGTATAATTTAATTGTTCGATTTTCAATAGAAGTTTAATGAACTTTAAGTTCCCTTCCTCGTTGTTCTTGTTATCTATATTATTTCCACATATTGCTACTTTCTCCCAACGCTATTAAAGAATACAGGTTGTTACTTTTTTATCCACCTGATGTGCATCTTCAGATCATATTTTAACGAAAAAAGCAAACTACGCACGAAGTGTACGTTTCTCTTGTACTTCGGTCTAAAAAGATTCATGCCGTTTTTCGTTAAAACGTATCGCGGACTATAATTTGTTTACTTTACGCCAAAGTTGCAATTTTAATTAGTGTTGAAAATTTGTATTAAAAACAATTAAAATACAATTCAAATGAACACTCAAATAACTCAAAGAACACGAGCGTTCATTCAGTATTTCAGTTGTTTCAAACTCGTTTTTCTGTTTCACTTTTTACATCGGGAATAAACTTCACCATAATTAATTTGCAAGAAGGTTGCAGGATCAAAGGGATCGAATAGCTGGATCTTGGTCTTAGTTACCGCCAGTTACCGTACTGATTGCAAAGGTCGGGAAACCTGGTCAAATATACCACAAATTATTTAACAATTAGTTACGAAAACGTCTTGGCGTAGGAGTTAAAAAAATTCGGTCGTTGATCAAAGATGCAGCTCGTATCGCAAAATTAGTAAAATGAATAATAGCGATATACCGAAGTCCGATCGCCATCCTCACCGGGAAATCTTCGTCATTACTAATATACACATTATGATTATGCCGCTTAAGTGCGAAGTTGGCTGTGAATGAATACAATTGAGTCCACTGTTGAGAAAAAAAACGAAATTACTTTTCGAACAACCTGATACCTCGCCGAACGTCAAAAAAAACGTGACCTGTAAAATCGATATAGACGCAATCCATAATTGCGCTTGTACATTTGTCACGAAGCTGCATAAAAAAGTCCAGCCCCGGCGTGCATTTCCCGAAAGATACATCGAGCCGTAAACCCGTCAACTTGTTTGATTAACATTATTCACGGTACACAGATTTGATACCGCGATTGATTCAACAGTCGGCATCCTTGCCGGGGCCGCGGGGAAAGTCGATAAATCCGAGTCGGACACGCAGTCGGCGATTCTCTCTTGCGCGGAAACGACTCCCGAAGTGAATCGTTTCTCACGCGCGGAAAAAGCGCGGCGCGCGAAAGCCGCTGTAGCGAGCGAAAATTAGGTTGGGCATCGGCGACCACTCTTTCCGCCCGGACTCGCTTCCCTTTCACCGAGACTATTCATTGAAATGGAAATTAATACGCGCGAGTGCTGTAACGGGTCGGAAAGATCCGGTGGAGGTATTGGCGGACGAGGACGTTTCCGAAGATGCTGTATGGGGAGGGGGGAAGCGGTTTTTCCGGGCAGGCGAATTTCACGATTATTCCGGCGATAGAATTCGAGGGAAAAACGGCGGCGAGACGGGCCGCGTCAGCGGGTTCTTTTTTCAACGCGGCACAATGAAGTTTCGAGAACAAAATATATGCCTGAACTTAGCCGTCATTGTGGCAGGGCGGTTCGGTGTTTGGGAGACGTTTTCGTCCGTGTATAGTGCTTTTATGCGGGAACCTTTGAGGCTTGGCAAAGATCCACACGATACGAGAACGCCCGCGATACACCGAAAGTACAAGCACTTGCCTCCGCCCGCCCAACACCGCTATCCGTATTCAAGCACGCGCGCGCGTGTATCGAGGTCAGTATCCGCGGCAACTCGCCGCGGCTCATCGGTACGAGGATCAAAGATATCGAAAGCAACTTCGGATCATAGTTGCTTATCGCATCGCAACGCGTTTGACGTTGCAATACCTCAAGGCCGGACAAAATTCTGCCATTTACTTACATCGGACGAATCCTTTTACAGGATTCCGGATTCTTGCATCACGCCCAGCATCCGCGCGTTCCGGGCACAAACGTCCTCCGGCTTTCTCGTCCTGTTTTGACAGTCTCGCTCGGCAAACTTCGGAGTTGCACCGTACGGGATATCGGGAGTCTTGTGGCAACATTTCTTCCAAAGCTAACATATTTATTTATGTGTATTATCACGCTTTATTCGGGAACTATTTTCAACGTCTTCCTGTTCACGTCAACGGGACTTTATTACAACGTTTATTATACGACGGTTGTCGGTGATGGCCGAGGCGTAATTACGAATAAAGAAGAAAAGGAACTCGATTATTTACCGTATATTTTATTGTTGCAATATATGCTGTATTGGTTATTATGTTAGGCTGTTCGGAAAGTAATTTAGTTTCTTCTCCACAGAAGACCCAATTGTATTTTTTTACAGTCAACTTTACTATTGTATACTATTGTATACAATACTATTGTATTTTTCACAGTCAACTTCACACCTCGTATAATCATTGCATACTTTGACAGTTGATGTAGCAAGGCTTTCTTAGTAATTTTTGGTTGGTGTCCTTTCATGAAATATGGAAAGTGAAAAGCAGCATTTTCGGTATATTTTACTTTTACTGGCGAAAGGGTGAAAATGCTGTTCAAGCAAGAAAAAAATTATCCGATCTGTATGGAAAAGATGAATTGAGAGAACGGTAGTGCGAAAAACTGTCAATTTTGATATTGAAGATGCACCACATTTCGGAAGGCCAGTCGAAGCTAACGAAGACACAATAAAGGCATTAATTGATGCAAATCGGCGAAAAAAACTCGTGAGATCGCCGAGAGATTAAATTTATCGAATTCGACAGTTCATAATCATTCGTAACGCCTAAATTTAACCTCAAATGTTGACGACACGAAAAAAGAAACGCAATTACTTTCCGAACAACCAAATATTATACGAATAAGGAAAAAGGTTTTGCCTTGTGCAAAAGGTCGTACAAAAAATGTATCGAAATAGTCACGAAGGGATTTTATGTTGTCGGCGTATTGTGCCGTTTCCATTAGATTATGGAAATGAGGTGAGGAGTATTTTCGGTTTCTTTATTTATTTCCTTGGAATGGTGAAGAAGGTCAAGCTTTTCCAGGTGTACTTTATCAACTTGGCTGGAATTAGCTGTTGTTCCAGCGGCAACAATGAAGACTGACTATCAAAGAAGAGGAATTTGTTACGCCGCGTAAAGACGGTCGAAGAAACGGACGGAAATGACGCGCTTAAGAGAATCGTGGAAAACTTGGAATTTTTCATTCTACTCTGCCGCTCTGCTGGAAGAAACTTCGAAAGGGAAGAAATTGTCTCGACGCAGGAAAGTTAATGGTACGAAAACGTACAATTTTCTGAATTATGCCAGACCGCGGTGCCCCCGATATAGTTCGCCGACCATTTAACTTCGAGAGTCCAGAAAATGCGAATTGCATAATGCAGATATGGGTCGTTCTATATGTTCGATCTTAACAATGCGGCGAGACGCGAACGTGACGCGACAAGTTGGAAAAGGCACGGTGGAGTACTGATTGGAAACCAGTATTACCAGTGCCATTTGTATTTATTACAATTCGATAAAAAATGCTGACGATTACGCGAACGAGGTTACAATAAGTTATAAAATCTCGCCATCTACCGTTTCTGGTTCACTGTCGCTGGAAATGACTGGTTTGCAAGCCAGGTTCAATCATCGTTGCCAACAACCCGGTTCCGCAACGACGGATATTAACCTCGAAACACGGCACTCCATTTATTTTCCATATTTGCGGTCGTGCCTCAGCCTTGACCATAAGGTGCGTTCGCGTGAAACATTCACTGACTGCCGTCTCGAGGGCGAGGCACGACCGTGCAACCGTCTCACTTCCTCCCGGAGGAAATCTCACGCGAGAAAGGTGTTGCCCGACCTTGCGAGTGAAAAGCGAAGTCCGAACGTAGATGGGGCTAATGCGCGTTTCTGCGTCTGCCGCGCTCTTCGCCGCTTTCCACGACAGTCGCGTCAAGAGAAATCGCCATTGATGTAATTACAGGTCGGTTGGTTATTTGCACACCGATGATGAGCGTTGAACAGTGAACGATTGTCTCTGGTAGTTAATAATTCACGGTGGAACCTGCTGCTGTACACGAGGTTGCCGTCCCAGTCTGAGTCTACGCGACGCGATACAACTGCGGAGACTGGGAAGAGAAACGCGGGATTGCGATTATTCTATTGCTTTTCTCGGACTTCTCTTGGACTCTGCTCAAACTTTGCTCAGACTCTGCTCAGACTTTGCTCAAACTCTGCTTAGACTCTACTCAGACTCCGTTCAAATTTTGCTCAGACTACGCTTAAACTTCGTTCAGACTACGCTTAAACTTCGTTCAGACTACGCTTAAACTTCGTTCAGACTACGCTTAAACTTCGTTCAGACTACGCTTAAACTTCGTTCAGACTTCGCTCAAACTTTGCTCAGACTCTACTCAGACTTAATTCGGACTCTCAAACCTAGTTCACACATCACGAGTAAGTAACACATCGTATAGAAAAAGTAAATAATAATCATTAGCCGATTCACGAGTAATTATCCGACACACGATACACTTTTTCAAGCTTTTGCCATTATTATTTATTTATTATTTTTTATTTTGGTGATATTCTTGTTTACACCGTACGTATTGAAGACGAATTAAGTCTAAGCGAGCTTGAAGAAGAGCCATTCGGGAAGAGCCATGTTGAAATCCCAATCTAGGTTTTCTTCAAGTCTTCAGGATTATCGTGACGACGAGACGCGGCTTTTCCAGGATGAAAATACGCAGTCGCATCTCCGGAGTTGACACGAATCACTCGCAAAAGCGGACTTCCACACTATCGAATGTTTATGAATTCATTCCAGTCGATCAACCTCGGTACATTCATGCGGGCATTCGGACGGTTTTTCGAACAATTGCGAAGAAGCGGCCGCCCAGCGCTTTCCCGGATTTTCATTCGGTATCGCCCGAATCGGATTTTGGCGCAAAGCAACGCGAAACCGCGCGGGTAGCGGTATTTACATACGGGATGCTCGATATCCAGCCGACTCATCGCAGATAATAATTCGCGTTATTAATATGCGGTTGAAAATAATGAGAAAAGTTGAAATAGAATTTTTGTCGGCGCGCATGCACGCCGCGATGATTTGGTTAGGAGCGAGTAATGGTCGGAAGTATTTCCTCGTGTTTTGCAGGCTATTAATATACATGACCTGCTCTTCGGGTGCTGAATAAAAAATAATATTTTATTCCGCTCACGTTTTCGGTGGAAATGTGGAGCGAAGAGTCTCCCCGAAGTACACCAATCTGATCAGAACTTTTAATCGGTTTCGCGTTTAACGAAACTTCGACGAGTGCTTTTAACTGTTTGGATAACCCGCCCGAATGGGTTTACTATTTTCTACCGCTCGTCTTCGCAGTTGGATCTCGATACTTTGCCTTGTCCTTTGTATCCGCCATTTTGAATATTTTCCAACGCCTTCGATCTCGGTTGTTCCACAAACGTGTGTTCACGTTTATAATCATGTCACCTAACCTAACCTTGAAAGGGAGTCTTGTATCTTGAGTAAAATCGATTAGGTTAGGTTAGGTAGTTAGAACTTCGTTAGAGAAATCGTACTTGCGACGATGTGTATAACGAAAAGCGCGAATTCGCGCGTCGTGTGCCGTTTCAATGCTGTTATTGGCTCACGTGACCACTTTCAGTCGCTGGATTTTTCAAGAAGTTTAATGGCGGGACCGCCGCGTTATCGCTCCATTGATGATGAATGGTGTTGACTCGCAGCGGACGCTCTCGCACGTTTTTCCCTCGAAAAAACTGGTCTCTCGCCATGACATGACACAGCTCTTTTTAAGATGTTTCAGGCGAAGCGTCGACGCTATCACGGCACCACGGCTCTCCCTCGTATGTACCACTGTTCGGCCACGTAGAAACTACGGTGCACTAAACTTTTAATTTCTTAACGGGAAACAAATAACCAGCCTCTCCGACCTTAGCACCTATTTTTGAAACTTCAATGCAATTTAAACTACTTCCCGAAAAAAGCTTTCCCGACTAAGGAAGTTGATGCATTTAAAATATATTGCCGCAGCATGCATTTTAGTTTATAAGTTTGAAGATGCGGGCTGGAATCTCGATGTGGGCGATGTGTTTCTACATCGCAACGTCTGCAAATTACTGTGCGTCGGTGGCAAAATAATCTGATTAGAAATTAACAGGAACATTTTATTTAGTTTCCGATCACGTTATTTCCTTAAATTCGTAAATATTGCACGCGCAGGCCGGCTGGAATTATATTATTGTTATATTTTTGTAAATGTTGGGAATAGATATGAATGAGTAATTGTGAATAAATTATTGTGCTTAGAGATGAGTTATTTTTGCTAAAAACTGATCTCCATTCTTCTCTCTATTATCCTACAATACTTTTGATTTTCCTCTCAATCGTGTCTCCCTCGAGATATCCACTTTTTTTTCACTTAGTTAACAAGTAAAAGTACTAATTTGTCTTTTTCTTTTACGCGAGAGAAAAAAAGGACGAAGTATACAA
>JABFPT010000793.1:0-13252 GCA_022817245.1 Nixonia krombeini | reverse complement strand
CGTTTATTCATGCACCGAAGAAAAGTGTACCGCCCGATTCCAATGATTTCTCCATTGTCCTTATTTCGATGGACGCTTTTTCCGATTAATCCGAAATGGGACCTGACGTCCACCGTCCTCGAACGCGATCGCGCTGGAGTGACGATATTTATTCATCTTGAGGGTATTATAAATTGCGCGAATAATCGGCCAACGCAATCTTGCACGGTGGCCACCAAGTATGCAAAACGCGGCCAGATATCGGCCTAAGCATAAATTCCTCAGCTGTGTGACACGTTGCGGCATAATCTCGCCTAACGCGCGATGTTAAATCTGCGCGCGGCCTAAACGCGGCTCCGCATACTCGACGAGACCGGACGCGCCGTGACGCATCGCGTCGTGCAATATTGTCTGAGATTTATGGGCCAAAGATAGGCGGGGACTAATTCGTTACGAAATCAAATCACCCGCGACGCCGAAAGATCGACGCTACGCACCAGCCCCTAATTGCTGAAACACGCGATTGCGACGTACTAAGTGTCACATTAATTCCGCCGTACCGTTCTAACACCCGACTTCGTGATTTATCTTTCATTGTCATTTGCATACTGTCTATGCCCGCGCGCGAGATATTAAGTGATTAATTTTAAGCGCTCGGAATGCTACTTTCCGTTTTATCGATGTATACAGAGAGCGCGTTAATTTATTATCCGTAAGTTTGTCGATTTCACAGCGGGTGTTTAACAGTCTCCGAAAGTGAGCGAATTCATGGCGGTTACTGTGAAAAACTCTGTATTTTGCCAATATAAAAATAATAGTAATAATAAACGTGTTGTTTACTGAAGGTGAGAATTTCAAATCACATAGTTAGTTATCAATAATTGTAACCCATTAATATCTTGTTTACGATTGCTGGATGAAACTGCAATGGTTTTCAATGCCTGTTTGCCAAAAGAGTCAACTACCTGATTCTCATTACGTAAGAAAACGGCGACTCTCGTCACTGTGCAAGACACTCGACGTTTCGTTCTTAAGAACGGCCAGGCTTAAAGGAGCCGCTCTTAATCTCCGGGGTGGCTTATTACGTCAGTTACGCTCGTTAGCGGACGGCTTACGGCCGCAGTGTGCTGTGTGGTCCGGCCCAAGGGTCGGAGGTTACAGCCACCTATAAGTAATGATAGTATAACTGAAGAGTTCTCGAGCATCCTCCAGGTACAAGTGTGCATTGTGGAGCACGCGCTGGTACTACAGATGTCGCGGGTACTTCATTCTGAGAGCGCTGCATATGCTTTGAATCAGTTACGCAAGCTATCGTTTCGTTTCCTCGCCGTTAGAATACTGGGCGTACACCGTTCTCTGCAGTGCAGGAAATATTAAGTACTGGGAAAATGAAATATGATTCCGTATTTATTTAAATCACGAGGGATCCCACATGGGAATTTGGATCAGCGTGGAACGTCATGCACAAATCCATCGGTAATCCCGTTTGATTGATTCCGTACATATTTGTACGTAATTTTCTGGTAAATAACTGAGCGCTTGCTCTCAATGATCTCAGCAGGCTAAATCCATCATTCTGGGAGACCAGCTCTATTCATTACGCTTCAATCACTTTAAGGAGAATGGTGGGTTTCAATTGTGGAACTCTGTGTTTATATGTCAGCTAATACATAAATGGAATTGTAGGCAGAATTTGAATGTAAAGTTACTGTAACACTCTTAAACTACTTTTTTGTCTTATGATTTTGCTTCCAAATATTAACCGTTGGTATCCGAGGTGTAATAGAGAAGAAGAAACCGATTGTCTTCTTGAATTTAATAGTAGCATATTCTCCATCGGCACTTTTTGTATATTTCTAATCCTGAGTACGGCGAAAATAATGAACTTCTGAATCTTGCTGCCGCAAACTTCTGTCTTAAAGTTCTTCTCGTTTTTTTGTAAATAAGAAGATTTTCGTAACTGATATACTTACAGTTAAGGTAGATAACAGACCAATTGATATTAGTTTGCTTGGTTTATTTAGGGTTATATTACATGTATGTTGGGGTTACAAAGATGAAAAATAAAAATTAATAGTTCTGTTTAGTGTGATAAATAGAAAAATAATGACTTTCTCACAAGAGAATTCTACAGAATTTGCATATACATGAAGTATCACGACGTTTTCCACGAGTTTTTTGGACTCTATAACATTTTTGTGGATACTTTGATTGAATATTATACTAATGTAAATAAATATGACCTCTGAATGACAGGATGTGAATTCACGTCAGCGGCAACAAAAAATAGAATTTGAAATGACGTGAATTCACGTCAGCGTTTGCGAATGCGTTAATTTACGTGTACGAATGTCGAATCGTTATACGAAAAAAATGTTGTCGTTCATAGCGGTGGTCTCTTCCCAACGTCCGCAAGTTGAAACAATAAGGCTTAACTAGTAATAGAGCACTCGAGTCATCCCTGAAGTGCGCTTTGTGAGGGCACGCGCCCCGGACAGGACAGCGGCTGCGGTAGGTTTAGGGCACACGACGAGCGTAGGAGCTTGGGGTGTAGGCTTTGACACAACGCCATTGTACAATGACCTTGTACATTGCTTGTTACAGTTGCCAGGCCATACGTCTCCCTTCAAACGCACTAGACGTATCCGGGTTCAAGTACGCACTTGCCACTTACCACCCAACGACCTGGCTCGATTTCAACTGCCACCATTGGCGGTCCTTCCTTCCTGTTTTTCTTATCTTCCCTTGATGGCATAAAAATGGTGCTAAACTCAGCGGAAAGAGTCGTTCGATTTGAAATTACATGACTCGTCTTACATACGTTGTGAACGTTACATCTTGTAATTAAGTTTAATTGGTGCAGATCGAGTTAGGTTGTATTCAGCGTGTAATAAACGTTACGAATTTATTAAGCCAGTAGTTAGTTTTTCTGACGCGTTTCAAATTCCGCTTTTATGTCCGTCATTCTTAGAAAGCCTAAACGTATCGTTTGGCATTTGAGAATCACAGAACGAAGGGCAGTTACTTGAATCGTAATTTCGTCGACGTTATTTCCAGCCTTTCCCTTGAGACATTTCGGGCAAGTCATCACCGTTGCGAAATGGCCCTGCCGTACAATACCGATTTGCACGAAATCCGGCGAATGTCCGCCATTTTGGTGCCCGTTTCACGTGCCAGAGACGTAACGCGTTGAACGACCATCCGTTTTTTCGGAATGAGATAATTTATACGGTTTTCGCGAAGTAGGGGTGTGCGGATCGAAGAACACTCGGGCGGGTGGAGTAGCCGGTGGAGGCAGACTGGTCCAACGTGATAGGTCGCGTTTAATCTCGTAAAATGGTACGTATAATATGAGCATGGCGTCGATGAAAGCGGTTGCTTCTTTTTATGTGCGAACACCCGGGAAATCTTGTTAACTGACGATTCCGTAAACGGCGAGCGGACTCGGAGGGAGGAATGGCGGCCTGGCGTGGGTATAGGTTACGCGCGATAACGGAGGGCTCGGTTGTCTGATGGCAAGATGGCGTCCCACGATAGTGACGTCACGGAGGGTCGGAGCACGAGCACGGGCGAGGAGAGGAGAGGCGGCGGGAGAGGAGTATAATATTGATCGCATCTCGCCGACTGCAGACAGCATCTACCCTCTGTTGACGGGGTTGTTGCTTTAAGGATTTAACGTTAATTCGTTAAACCCCGATGATATCTGCGTCAGGAAATGGCAAATGCAGGTATTTATCCACACTCATGCATATGATTTGCCCCTTCGGCCTTAGAATTCCAAGCTCAGCCTTGTTTATCTATCATCTTCCTCGTGACGTATTTATTGTACCGTGTGACGAGATAATATTGATCGATTTTGCGCCAACCTGCCATTTTGCGATGGTCGTGTTCGCGCCAATGGCTGTTAACCCGTCGGATATTGACAGTGACCTTCCTGCCACCGACGGTCAACCCAGAGTTGATACTGGGTCAATAGTCGAATACTTTAGCCGACATCGTTGGTCAACCGTGTCAGTTGTACATGCAGAAAAGGGAAATAAGCGCGTGTTTTTCAAAAAAATACTAACCACTTTTTTCTTCTGTTGAGTCTCACGATTTTTCGCCGGTAAGTGGCGGATCCGGACGATAAGGACCATTGCCGTTGTTCTCCGACTGTTGGACAGTAAACCACGCCGGGGGAGAACAAAAAAGTGATCGTTTCGTGCGTCACGCGGGAGAAGGCAGTAAAGTCCTTATCTGCTCCAGGCGACGGCTGACGTTCTGAATTTATTTCATCGGCCATTTGCCTTTTTACGCGCGCGAGCACCACGAGCCGATACCATTGCCCGTTTATTTCCTGCCTGCTTGTCAATCTACATTCCGCGTTAACGTGTTAACGGTGTATTAAGGAAGGCTCGAATAGGCGTCTTCGGGACAATGTGGCCCCGAATTAAGCGCTTCAGATCAAATCACCAGTGACGGCTGCCACGAGCCAAGTGCCTTGCGGCACGACAGCAACTGCTCGATTCGAGGAATCATCTCGATGTATGTCATTGCGGAGAAATAAAAAATTGTACTGATTAATACTTTCGTGGTTTCTTCGATCAAAAGAGAAAAAATGAATGAACGGAATGTAGTTGCTTTCAGCACAATCTCACGTGTTGTTACTCTAACTACTGCTTGTACATTTTATATAAATGCAAAATCTATCGCCATTATTTTAAACTCGATCGTTTATTACGGCGATCTACACAGTTTTCCTCATTAATTATTGAATTATTCTTCGATATAAGCAACTCGCGTTCAGCGAGACGGTCATTTCTCCGGTGCGGCAGCATCGCGACTTTTTTCAATTATCTGTTGCCCTTTGTAATATCGTTCCTCCCATTGTTTCCGAAGTGGAATATCAAATATCGTTGCACACAGCGTTACATGTACACGCAGATACACGCGAGATCGGCGAGCTCGTCGCACAGCGTTCACGTGCATCGGTTGGCTTCGACGATTCTGGCATAGCACAGGTGCAATCTTCGCACGAATCGACATGTGTATTTAAATTAGTCTCCGCTGCCGTTGGCAGGTCTGCGCCGTGAATCTACAGCCACAGTACAGAGATCCGCGCGCCGCGCACACAGCTGTATATTTGCACACAAATGTGTGTATCTGCCCGGGCCAGCTTGTATTCAAATTGACTCCCCGAGAAGCTGTTAATTAGTGGTCCTATTGCTACACGGCTTTTCATTACGTCCGTGTTTCGTTATTCGAATCTGCATTTTGTTGTTTCATGGAAAACACCGGCAAAAATCATTCTACGTTCCATCTGGCCTTTGCCGCATTATACACCATTCACGTTTTCATAGATTCGAAAAATTAGTCTATGTTACTACGATGATTTCGAATGTTGAAACATGAAACGCGACAAACAAATCTCATCTACGTATGCATTTGACGACTAACGTAATAATAATAACGACAGTGCGTAGATTTAATAAAATACTACAAACGGAATTACAATAGCAATATTCTGTAATTATCGAAATACATTTTGGTAATTATTGGTGTGACGCATTATTAACAATTCTAATGATTGTGTTCGTATACCCCATTATGTACATTTGGAGCGTATATTGTCGTAGTATGCAAATTAAATAGAACGCTGAAATGAATTGTAATTCTATGATTCTACGTTTTATGTTGCCAATGCCAGTCTGGTCGTGTCGAGCGGACATATGACTATTTAATTAATACCATTGAATTCGTTCCATCGAACGAGAAGGTAAGCGCGATGTGTCGTTTTCAGCGTCAGCGGCACGTGGAAAAATGTTTGTTAATCGCATACATCGCATACGCAACGAGCGCGCTCGTGTATAGGTTCGTAGAAGCGCGTTATAAAGCATGAAGTATAACGTATAAGAGCATAAAGCCCGATAAGAGGTTGCGGATATACGGCTACCGTTTGCCGAGTGTGCACTGCACGCAGAAAGAGTTCGCGAAATTAGAATTTTTACGGGAGTCGCTGTGTGCCGAGGAAAAGAGGTAGGTGCAGGTCCAAAGGAGCGTAATAAAAAACGCGATGTGCTTTACGTGACGTGATTTTCTTATATCTCGCGTGCATAAAGTTTCGTTTATGAAGTACACTAAACGAATAAGTAACGAGGGGAATGCAGTAATATGACACTTTAAGGTTTCCAGGTTATCACTTTGATTTAGGCTGCCGGAGTTTATATTTTTAGTAAACAAATTTAACTTTTCTCGTAAATCATGGCATTTCTTTTTTCTTCGGCAACAAAGGTTTCGTCTGAGGCATAAAGAAAAGAAGGTAACGAAAAGTGTTGCAACGTATTCGGGTTTATATCGCAGAATCGACAATGCTTGCCCCATTTGTACCGCAAAAGTGAAAATAATCATTACTTTTGTTTAACCATTAGATTCGTCGATGTTATTTTGACAGAATCAAGTTCCGAAGCTGGTCGAGCCATTGTGGGGGATATCGCGACGATGAAAAATAGCATGGCCGCGTAAATTAGCAATGCGAGGACAAGTAAAAAGCCGAAAGGTGGTGCGTTCCGCGCGCGGCAGTGGTATAGCTCGCGGTGTATTGTGGCAGTAAAGCGGAACGGCCAGACATAAAAGCCTGGGGATAAGAGAGCCATCCAGCGAGGGTTGATGCCGGTGACGTTGGAAACCGCAACGTCCCGACACAGCGGAGGGGATGTGCACGAACGGACAGATTTTGTCCGGACGCTGTCGTCCGCCGTTCATACCGCGTTTCTCTCGTTCACTTTTTTACCTATTGTCTTCGACAACTGGCACGACGCTTTTGTCGCGCGCGCATTATGCGGCTGCGAACTGTCGATGATCCGCTCCGTCAATGCGCCTCCGATCACTTCGCATTTTCTCCATTCTGTATTTTGCACGGTATACGCCGTCTCACGAACAACGGTCGAAGTCTTTCCTAATTTAAACAAAACCCTCGTCACTCTCACGAGGTTTTATATTCCTAATTGAATAAAGAAGAATGTGTATTCGGGAATTCAATTTTCGCTTGTTGAATGGAAAGCAATGGCTGGATATTGATGGTCGCATAACTTCGGTCTTGCTGGTTAGTGGCCCGAATCAATTTCGCTGAAACTGAATAGCCGTGAAACGTCCTCCAGAGCAAAATGACATCTCGCGTATCCGGAATAACAAATGAAAGGGAACATTTCAATTAGGACCTACCGTCTCTTCTCTCGCTCTCACAGCATGGCGTCCTTCTCCGGACGCGGACCACCCCAACGTCTTCTCGCGCTCGAACCGCGGTCCAGAAATGCGCTTCTTGATACCAAACCTTTCCCTCCCGTTCGAAAATACTCTCATGAAAGGAAGCAACGTTGAGTGTTCATTTGGATACTCCTGAACTGATTCTTTCGTTGAGATAATCTAAACAAGCTAATGTGAAATGCTTCCATTGTTTATTAATAATTCTTAACAATTCTCTGGTGCTTGACATGTATAATAACACTCTAACATTTGGATACGCGATAATTCTGGGGGAAGATTAACATTTACGAATAAGAAAAGTAATTTTTTTGAAGGTCAATATATTCAGGACGGAGTCACTTCATGTATGTACAATTATTAACAATTAGCGACATTTTTAATATTGCCCATAATGATAATTTCTGTACAGATATCAATTTCGACTGTGATTAAATATTTTTATTTCCATTTTAGAGTTATTAAGTCCTCCGAGTACGCTTGCCAGTGACACTTTGTATAATTATACGTATGTCGACTAGTCGCTGATTTAGTACCGAACATAGTTACTCGTACGATAGTTTTATTTCTTAAACGTATGTTTGATATTTACATCGTCCGCAAAGCGCGTTGCAGTTACGTTTTCCGTGCCATTAAGGCGCCATTATATTAACATCATTACATTTCATGAAAATGACGGGAGATGATCGAGAACGCCGAACGAGAATAATCGTCGAACGGAAGCTGGTGAGCGGGGTGTGGTGTGGGAGAGCGAGAAATCGAAAGAAAGAGAGAGAGAGAGAGAGCGAGTTGACGGCATCCAGTCGCAAGACAGGTAGCGAGTTGCGGCCGGGCATTTTGCTCGTTTTGCGCGCAACTATTTTTCACTCGTCCAGTTTTTAATGGCCGGGATTAATATCTCCGGGTAACAAGACACTTTCTGGCAGCGCGTGTGCGTGCGCCGGTGAATGCGTGGAGATGCAAGCTGCAACACGACCAGCGGCGCACCGCTACGAGGGGCATAAAAGATTACTGATGCGGTGCATCCGTTCGCAGCAATAAGTCCGATTGTGTTGCGCCCGGCCGGACAAATTATCCCGTATTATGCCGGCGTCTCAGTCTATCAGTTATGTGAGGCATGTGCACACAGGCTGGACTCGAGCTCGAGCTCTTTTAAAGTTTACTCGGCCCACCTCGGGCCGACGGCCGGGCTAATCTAACTCGAACTGTCGATCCGACTCGTGAAATGGCTTATGAGAATCTTACGACCAATAAAACGAAACTACCAACGACGCGTTCGTATTCGGCAAGGAAATGATTTACAAAGTCGATCTTTAATTTTATTCGTACGCACTTAATCCGTCTTCATTTACCCGTAATCTTATATGTATAGTTGTACATGTAGATTGTGAAACACGTTTGATAAAATAACTGGAGTGCTATTTAATGTAATTAATGTGTACTATTGATATGCGCTGTATTGCTGTATACGAGAGTTTAATTACGTGCTTTCAACAATGTACGATTTCATCGGTCTGTTTATGGAAGCTCGTTTATTCGGATTAATTGCTGCATTAATAAGTCGTTTATTGGGTCGGATCGGCATTCGTTGGCAAACGGACGTCTCGAACTGTGAAAGCAGTGCTCGAGCCGCCATTAGTTCGAGTTCGTTTGAACCAAACTCGAGCTGACGTAGCTCGCTAACATCCTCGGTTACGTATGGCGGGGGCCAAAGGCTCAACGCGCATAAAGCGTAAAGCGAGCGCGGCTGACTCGCGGGAGCAGCTATGCGCCACGCCTACAGTCTATTTCATTGATCATCGTCACTCGCTTCCAACTGTGACTGCGAGAGCTGCTCCTCATCCCGGTGGTGGAAAGGAGAGAAAGCGAGGAGGCGAGCGAGACAGAGAGAGAGAGAGAGAAAGAGAGAGCAGCCTCTCGGATGCGATACTATGCCACTGAACGGAAGATGATAACTGCGCAAAGTCGTTATTGACTGTTTAATATGCACAGTAGCCGATTCTCTGACAGCTCGGTTCATTTGAATATGCCTCGTATGTATCGACCGTCCGACTTTCATGATATGCATTCATCAGCCTCGCCGCCTGGTACCGCGCGAAAAATAAATAATCAGAAAGTTGTTTTTCATTCCTCGCATTGCCGTCGCGTACTGAGAAGTAGCACGGGCGTTACGTCCATTCAGGGAAACGTCCAATTGAGAAATCGTTAAGTTGGCAAAGCGAAGCTCTCGATCCTCGCCTTACTTTATTCGCTACTTTATTTCAGTGCGAGGAAGAGTCGATACGCGGTTGCTGCGTATCTTCCCGTAACGTTGAAATGAAGCAATAACGGGAACACGGCGATGGGTCATGCAGGAGCGAACTATTTATCAACAGCGCAATACACTCCCCGATGTATAATAGATTTCGAACATAATAGCATGCTTTGGGCCACGTTCTCATGTCGAGCGATGGAACTCCCCGAGAATAAGAATAAGACGTTGACGCGGAGATGGGTCCTGCCAGCTCTATAAAATACTTAAAGTAATATATTGCGGTATAACCGTTCCGTCGTATAAAGGATTCGCCGCCTCGCAGCTTCGAAATTCGGTCTCGTTCGACTCTTGTTTCGCTTCTTCTCGCCCTCACGAGTCGGGGGCCGCGACGCTCTCGATTTCGTGTTGAAGGAGTGCACAAAGACCGTGACAGTGTGATACTTGACGGTGAATTATAAACGGTGGTATATTGTGACGGGTTATAACCTCGCACAAAAGTCCCCGTCCTTTTGACTCGTCTACTTTTCATCTTCCGTAAGGTAATAATAACAATAATAATAATAACAGTAATTCAAAGATACACAGTCTTGATTTTTCAAGAGACGTCTGAATCTCCGAGCAGGAGTCGAACGCGTTTTGAGTCGTTGACCTGTTACAGTCATTATTAGGTAATTAATCATCCAACAGGAGGTGCTTTGCCGACTGAGCGAGGCCGAGTCCTCCGCTTGCCACTGCAGATATCACGAGACGGATACGATTAATTGTAGCAACGTAATCAAGAGTCACCAGACCTGTTAGCTACACTCGCATGAGAACCTTTTCGCTTGACACGACACGTATACATATACATATATTTATCTGCCTACGCGCATCAAGATGTATCAGGATGTCAGAGAGTATCGCAGAAAGGTGCTACTGAAATGAAACGGATTTGCTGCGCATACTCCCCTCCCGATGCATGTGCAGGTGAGATCGAAATATACGACGAAGCGTAATTAACGGTTCTCAAGGTTCGCCAGTGATCGTAATGGCACAAAAATAGGCGTCTTCATCGCGACCAGATCGCAGGCTAGGATTTATTGATTAGTTGAAATCTCTAATTAATGGATCCAGGTTAACCGCACGTGTCGCCTTTGCGTGCATACGCGATTTTCATTTTTCTTCGCGACTGCCTTTCGCGAAGCGTGCACGCGAGCACCGAAAGTTCAATCTTGATTTACAAATTCATTCTTCGTGATTGTCAAAACCAAGCTTCATTCGAATCGTATTTCGCTGTAGACCAGATTATAGGACTGGAGCAGCTCGAGACATTTATAAGGAATAGATTGCGGCGTGCCCATCATCAATGGGCATTGTTGGGCCGGATCGAGCGTAACCAGAATGATCGAGTTTGAATGTTCGACTTGACAACCCGCAGCGTACCATTTTTCAAGCCCTTTCTCGACATTCCTCGCGTCATGTCTTACGGAATAGTCAAAACAGCTCAGCCCGGCTGAAGCGTTTAGGGTAAATAAGTGAATCCCAGTGGATTCGACCTGATGGAAGGATCCCTCGGTCGCGTGTCCCGAGGGTAAGGACACGGCGAGGGGCCGTGAAAACCGTGACGGCATCGAGTCGGCGCTGTTTTGTACACAGATTCGCCACGACCAATGTAATGGCCATTTACCGGCCGCCGCGGCTTCTTTCCTATTGCCGTGCGCCCAATAAAATTATTCAAGCTATGACATTATGACGCAGCGTTATGAAAGACGGGAAGAGGGTCTCCGACTTACGGACTATTTCAATTACCATCGCTCCCGACAAACTGATTAGCCTCGAATCGCGTGAATTATGTCGTCCCGATATATCGGCCAGGCGTGTGAACTTGGACACCTTCTCACCATAAAAGTACTTTACGATGGCACGCTCGACGCGAAATTGTTTTGGCACGAGGTCTCGTATTGTCGTTGATAATGCGGCTGAGTAATATATGAACCAGGCGTGCTGTTGCATTGAGGACCACTCAAAAGTGATTTTCTGGGCGGAAAGTTGATGGTGGCGGAGAAAAAAAATGATTCCGATGATGACGATGAACCTGTAAGGTGTGGAACGACGGGGTTCACAGTGCCCGTGACCGCACGCCCGAGGTTCCCATGGACAGGTTGGCCCACCCATGGCTCCCCGTTTACTCGCTTCTCGTTGTCTCTTCTCCTTCGTGCCCGGCTCAAAAGACATTTTCTACATTGGAAGTGGATATAGTCCTTCGAACGCGTGACAGCGGGCGGCCCGCAGGCCAGGCCCGTACATGACAAGTCGGGAAGGTCTATAATTCTTCACATTTCGCACTCTCATTGTTGCCGAAACTATGGATTGCGCCATTTATTGTGTCTCTCAGAGGGACTTTCGGTAGGTTCGGCCGACTCCACGTTGTCTGGCCTTTTCACAGCGCGACCGCAGAGGGCGCCGAAATTTCGGAAGAGACGGCAGAAACGGTTAGGATGGCGGAGTGCCGTCGCCGCGCTATACAATTAACCATCCGCGATCCCTTAAGCCGGGTACTTGATGCGCAAATGACTTTTCATCCGCCTCGCATTCTCGCCAGTCCCCCGCCGTATAATTCGATCCGGTCCGGGGTTTGGCTGGTCGAACGGTCGACACGAGGGTGTCGCAACAGCCCCAAGCGCTCCGACCCTCGGGATCCGTGCTCTTCTCCGCATCGAAGGCATCAGCCACTTATCTGGCACGCGCATCGGATTGTGTCTCTTATCTCAGAACTGCACTACTTTTACCGTACGAGATATCTCCCTCTTTTAACCTAACCGTAAGTAAACCAAATCCCTTTAGAACCGTCGAGGAAAAATGCAAAGTTACGCCGAAGATACGCTGCCAAGTGTAACTTTCTGTGCGAGGCGGTCGAAAACCCGGGGTGATTTCACATACGGGTCTATTCTGTCGTTGAATGCGGCGATCAGAAAACAGTTATGCAAATGAAAGTGTTGCGAAGTAATTAATCCGAAAGCGCGCACTGTGGCGTTCGTAGCCGAAGAATGGCCATTCCGACACAATAGAATCGGACCAGTCAATCCTGGATGTGTTCGACTGAAACTCCATTTGGCCGTCAATGCTGATCGATACAATATATACAGAGACGCATCTACATATCTCGCTTCGATTAGTCTTCGCATTGTTGCGCGCGTCAGTGTCTGCAGACGCTCACTGATGCTGTTCTACCTCACACGATGTAGCTACATGTAAATTCGACTGTTTCGTGCGATGTTAGAACCGGGAAGCCGAGTCACGAGTCTTTGTAGAGTGTGTCATTGTTTGACCACCAGAAGAAGTCCCTAAGTGATTTCTGACACCCCGTGACCACGACAGCGCTCTCGTGCTCTTTCTCTCTCTCTCTCTCTCTCTCCCCCCCTAGCTCGTAATCCACTGTCCAATCCGAGGTCGGACTTCGTGATTCTTGTTTTTTGCGGCCGGACCAGATCCATTTCGCCGGTATTAAGACAGTGATAGTGGCTGAGCTCTCGTTCCTTTCTTCCCGATGGCGCATTACGTATTCATCGTCGTCCGCGCTTTTTGTTGCTCGCCAGCTCTCGATCTTCGTTCCAATGAGTCCTCGGTGATTTATTTTTCGACTGCTCTCTAGCCTCTCGGCTTTTTGCCTTTGTTTCATTTGCGCCGGGAATTCGCGACGCGCATACCCGCATGTTCCTCGGCGATCGGAATCGACTCGCAGTCTCGCCGTGCCCAGTCGCCGCTTTTTCTCGTTCGAAGGTCCGCCGAGTCCCGAACCGC
>JABFPT010000791.1:0-10028 GCA_022817245.1 Nixonia krombeini | reverse complement strand
GCTGCAATTCAAATAATAATGACCGGGAGACGTCCTTGTTGCTCGGCTGGTTGATCTCATTGCCTTACACCTCAGGAATGCGGGTCGTCGCAACTGAAAGATCAGGTTTTTTCACGTTGCAAAATAAGAAGGCTGCGGGATAATAGGTAAAAATAGGACATTGTGTCGGCAATGACATTATTTATAATATTGTTTTCTTATCCCCCATCTCGTTGGGGGATTTTATGGCGGCCTGTGGCTCGCTGAATCGCCGGCCTTGAATTTCCACCGAGGGCAGTCCACTTTGTGTTCACATGCGTTCTATAATAATCTTCTTGCCGTTTTAGTGATTTCGATCGGGCAACTTCAGAAGGGTTTGCGCATTCTGCGGTAAAGAAGAGCTACGATGCCAGTCACATCTGAATTTACGCCGCCGCAAACCCGCGTGTGGCGACGTACACGGAAATCGTAAAGTGCTTTGACATGCTTTGATCAATCGGATGCGCGACGAGTCATGAATGTCCGAACAGAAAGAACGGTATTCGATGAAAACATTTTCCCGAGCAAAATTATTCAAGGTCAGGTAAAACGAGACAAAGTAGAACAAAACTGGTCAAATTTATGTTCCACAACGAACAATACTTTGTAAATTCAAATGTTGTTGCGCTTTACTGTATAAAACTTTCGACAATTTTTTATCTTCTATGAACTTTAATGAAAACATTAAACAATGGTTTTTCATTCACGTTGTGACGTTTCAAAAGTCACACATTCGATAAACTGTCATAAATTTGAAATTGACAACACATACCATGGAGATATGTTGGAAAGTGTACCTCGTTTCACAGTCGTTCTTATTTTTCGTTTATAGCAAAGAAATAATTAAAAAAGTATTATCACGTCCAAAAATGAACGTTAAGATAGCGTTACGATTTGACATTACACTGAGAAACAGTCGTGCTATCTGAAAGGTGCGGCTTTTATAGTGTTAATTAACTAATAACAAAAATTCGTCTTCAAAAGTTCACTCCCCTGTAATATTCGTTTGTTCGTGTACATTCCCACAACTTGTGAGAAAAAATAAACAAGTTGCGTAAGTGATTTTTCCATCTTTGTCGAGAAGACGACCGGTGTGTAATAAATCCACACCTCAATAATTCCTCATCGTCTAGAGAATATTCGCTTCCATGTATCGTAAAACGCCACTCATAAAACATCGTTTGCATAAAAGTCCGGTCAGTTAATACGCTCGTTCCAGTGATAAAGCGTCATGCTTAATAGGTCTCATTTAAAAACCGTTCTTCATGATTTCCTTCCTGTTTTCTTCCATCTGTTCGTCATACCGTTCGTCCTCCTGACCTGACCTCTCCTTCGCTAGACATTGGCAACGTACGAGGAGAAATTCTATTCTTGGGGAAGCAACGGTTGCACGTTCGATACGTACAAGTGACCAATCCAACAAAGTTACCTTCTACACTTCCTTGCTATCAAAATGTAAAGGTTACTCGATAAATGCAGCGTAATGCGACGGAATGTTAATATCGTATAATTGTTTTATATACCAATTTTTCATATCGAACATCTACGCTTTCTTCCATACATCCAATTTTCAATAACGCTACTTTCCTGCCGCGGCAAGCGCTGCGCAAAATCGCGCAACACGAAGAAACTTGTCGCGATAAGACTAGCAAATAAAACGCGCCTCTTGAAAACGCCGAGAATTTCTCTTCTCCACCTTTCAATCTTCTCCGTTCGTCCGTCTCGTTCTTGAAAAACAGGCATAGAAAGTGTCTGGTGCGAGAGGTGCGGGCGTGATTTAAATGTAATTTTCAATGCCATTAGCTGAAATTAGCGAAACCTGCTTATTTCGTGATTATACGAATGCCATAAACAACGGTTCACTGATTCTCTTCTACCGTCGATTCGGTACATTTTCATCGATGATATTTAAATTGCTGAATAAGCAATTCGTCAAAATCCGTATACCGCAACGAACGTGCTGTGTTCCCTAATCGAGTGAATGAAATGTCTCATCAAATTCAGATGTAATTGGTTGCCATTTCTCGGAGGAAGAAATTCCATCGTTACTTTCCTTTCGTTTATACACGGAAGGATTGCGCCTCGTATAAGCTCGCTTTACCCGCACACTACTTTTTAAGGCAATACTCGCATTCCTGAATACGATAACGCGTGGGCCTATTAGCACAAACTCCATTACAGCGAATGTTGAACGAGGAATTCGAATGAGACATCGTGAACAGAGCTGGACTAGAGAGAATGACGTGACAGATAACGTAATGTAGAACCGCACTCGTATGGCGAAGGAAAAGCTGTTGGATAATTTAAGAGATACGTTCAATTGATTCGTTATTAGGTGTAAAGGCTGTGATTCTCGTACACTTTTTTTAGGCATTTTTGTATCGCGTCGGTCAAATTTCATTTTAAATTGGATACTTAAATCAGGTTATGCGTAGTGACTTTTACATTTTCACTTCTCACATTAAAGTCTCAATTTCTAGATTTTAACTAGGAATGTAAGGTATTTATTTACACGGTACTTGTTGCTATACGCCGACGACTGTCGTGAAAATGATATTTTGCACGATACTTTGATCGAGCGTACTACAAGAAAATAGCAATCACAGTATCTTGTGCGGTCGTTTCTCACAACATTTTACTGCAGTACGCGCGGAAAGGGTATGCTCGTTCGCGTGCGAGTTCAAACCTTACGATCGTTCTCTTTCGATTCGTATCGGTTACTCCTGCTATCGAAGTTGGCCACAGTGCAGTTATTATATCGTCAAAACGCATTTGACTATGTAAAACGTCATGCAAAATGGAGCCTTAAAACTTAAGCCGTTTATCTTATCAAGATCAATGAACATAGAACGATCATTTATTCAAAGAATTGGAAAAAACTGGTCACTTTTATAGTATCACATTGGTATATACACAGTGAAAAAATACGATTAGTTAAAACTACGGAAAAAAAATAGAAAGGTAGGTAAGCTGATTTGACTGAATTTTATTTCCGCAATAAATCCAAAATTCAAGTATACAATTTAATATAGTCGTTTGCTTCAATATACGTAAATGACGATTTGAAATAGATTTAACTGAATTTTTTAGTAGTACTTTATACTATTTTGAAATATTGTAATTGTCAAGGTATTTCCAAATTACACGTTTTGCACACCGTCGTCTAAAAAAGGCGATAATTATGAATAACAAATTGAGAGGGCGCAAAAAGTAATGAGTTCGTGTCGTGAAAATTTATAGACGTTTGTAAGCGTAAAATTATTCTCTTTATTTTTTGCGAACTATACAGCTAATCTCCTTCCGCCTTCTGTTTCCCAGACTCCCCTAAATTCCAGAAGCCTGTGGTGAGGATCAGCCAAATCCTAGCACGAGTCACGTGGATGCCCGGGTACTTTTCACGATACATCCTAATCGGTGTCAAGCGATGCACGTAACGACCTACTCAGGAAGATCCGTTATATCTCTCCGTCGTTCTTTATCGCGCGTGCCTCCCGCTCTTGGTTGTTGCCCCTGACGCACCACAGCCCAGCTTACTTGCTCGACTTGGCCCGAGTTCATCGATCCGGCGCGAACTGTTGCTACCGCGCTGCAACGCCTCGAACAACTGAAGACTAGAGTCTAGTACTCCGACGTGGGTGGGGAATCGTGTCAGTGCGTAGGCTCATTCATGCATTATCTTTATTCCGCATGCATCAGACTGGCATCGTTCTCCAAAAGGTACAAAGACTAGTAACGACCTTTAACTTGACTCTCTGAATAGCAATTTCGAGCATTCACAAATAGCGATGCATTGAAACCGTACATCGAGAATAATCTTTTACCCACATTTTGCGCGAGCTAAATTGCGTCGATTTATTACAGGCAATAGACGTGTCGATGCGATTCGATCGTAACGAATGATCTTGCTTTTCAAAAATTGTAATCTTCGAATGTAGGCTTCTCCGATCCACCAAAAGTACACGCCCACACGGTATTCGTTAAGTCGTCAGAACGTTAATTGCTCTAACGGATAGCACGGTTGTAGAGCGGTAGCTTGTAATTCACCAATTGAGCGTATCTTCAAACGTGGTCTGCGTCCGAGTACGTATTGAACCGGCCGTGGAAAAAACTGATGGCACACTGACCCGAGACGCGTTTTAGAATAACTTTAGTTCAAGTTCCGCCGTTAACGAGGGCAAGCTGTGATATGAGACGAGCATTTTAACTTTCAGACGGAGCCGTCAACTCCCTAGTCGAGCGTGTAGCGCACGTGTTTTCGTGCCAATATCGATTCCATACGAAACTGTTCGACAGAAAGGAGAACAGCTCGGGATTACAAAACACGTAGCCGTAGGATATTTGTCATCTTAGTTTGCGATTCGTGACCACGACACTACCATCTATTTTTATCTTTGAGTGAAAAGAGAGTAACCTGGCAAGTCCGTTAAAAACTTCAAAACATTATTTACCGTAGTGTTGTTATTAAACGGCGACATCTACAAATTGTTTTACGAAAACAAGAAGACGCAAAATGAATATTTCAATTTTTAAATGTTGTGGATTAACTTCCTACTATTTAGAGGTCATATATATGTATAAAATAACGTATAAATATGACCTCTACATAGTGGTATGTATATATATATATTTATATATCGGCTGTTTATACAAAATCAAGGGTATAAAAAGATGTTAAAGGAAATCATCTTGATATTTCAGATATATGTAAATTGTGTAGAGTTCGCTTATAGAAAACTCATTGTTTATCGATGTATCACACGAAACAGAAGTATTAAATTTTATTTTTCATCTTTATCTAACAAAAAGACATGTAATATAATGCAAAATAATTTCAAATGCTGTATTATCTACCTTAAAAGCAAATATACAAATTATGAAAATTTTTTTATTTTAAATAACACATAGTTACAACATTGATATTTCAAAAAAAATTTTATAATTCTTATCTACACCTTAGCAATAGAAGTTTGCGGTAATTAACTTGAGAATTTCATTATTTTTGCAGGTACTTAGGATTAGAAACGTACAAAAAGTGCCGGGCGCGGATGTGTTAATGTGCGTGGCTAATTCGTCGAGGTGTACGAGAGTATACTCTTGAAAGATCGATCGTTGATTCGTCATTGAACTGAACTACTAATTGATCCCCGTGTAAGAAAAAGACGTGGAAGAAATTCTCGTTAATACTTGACGCTATTCACGCATCTTATCTGCTGTATTACTGGGTCAGTGTGTCATGATTTTTGAACGGGTCCAAGTGTATACGCGAGACGGACGCGCTATCCATAGCGGCTGGTGAATTTTTCATCCTCTTGAACCACTCGTTGGACTCTCGATGTAAAGGTGGAAACTTCACGCATGAGGAAACGAATACTTCGTATTGCCGTTCCGCATCAAAGGAACGGCATTTTCGCGATTTCCACGTTGTAAAAATGATGCCATGTAAATAAATGCTCGACCTAATAGACTAGAATCAACGAATCAAATCGAATGAAATGATGTGTTATCCTATTTTGCAGTTCGTTTCAAACGCAATTGCTAGTTTTCAAAGCACTTACACCCGTATGATAAAACAAGGTATTCTTCCAAATACAGTGAACTTTTCAGTCATACGGCAGGAATTATTGTTTTTCATTTGTAGTGTTATCAACTTTCTAAAGAAAGGAAACCATAAGAAAGAGTTTTTAAAGTTATCTTATAAGTCGGTTTCAAACTAGTTCAATTTATAAGACGTTATAAAAAAATGAAGATAAATACTGAATAATCGAGTGTGCACCTTTCACTTGTGGCGAAACAAATAATATGGAAGAAAATTATGCGTACAGTGCCAATGATGACAATACATTGCCTGTGACAAGTACCAATAAGCCTCAACTATCGTTGCTCCATTTTTATTGATCATTTAAATAGAGCATGTTCATATGCAATGTTTTCTGAGTCCAATAGAAAATTTCTAAGATATTCTTAAATTTTACTATTGAGAAACTTTTTACTGCTATGTACACATTTAATTGGATTACAAACTGTTATCAAGTAAGATATGCTGTTATTATATGCTAATGTTAATATGCTAATTAAAACTTCGTCTTAGCTATAGACTTCTATATTTTGTATTTTAGAAATTTATTTTCATCAGTATCGTGCTATGTATTAAGTAATTGTACTCGTTTCCAGTAATATTATACAAAAACTCCCAATGCTATTGAAATGTCTTGTTCTCAATAATGAAACTTTATCGGCGGAATCAAACTTTGGCCAATCTTTGGTAACTAGATGAAATTTGATGGTCATAAATTTCATATTATTAACTAAAATGCATTGCCGAAATCAATAAATGGAAGTACAGTTTCATCCTTTAGTAACGAATATTTAAGAAAGTGGCATAAAATGTTCTCTTGTTTGTTAATTTTCTTTTCAGTTGAGTCACAATACTGTATAAATAATGCAACAAGCAATTTCCATATTGACTCGTACCTGACAAATATTACAATTTACATGTGTATATGATCTTTCTCGCTGAACGACGTAAGGTACAGACTCTTCGGTCACTCACGTCAAGAGCTTGGCAAGTGTTCAAGTATTCGTTTACGTACACGGGCAGCAACAGCGTGACGCGCAAGTTACCAACCAGAATCCTCTTTAGCGAAAAATACATCCTTGAGTGGAAAGCAGGTCTTAATGCCGTTCGCTTGTTTTCATCCGGATTTACCCAATTAGCTTTGCGACACGAAGTCTTAACTACTACTAACTTTTCACCGTTTATGAAACGAAATGTACCTAATGATCATTCGCACATTAATCACACTTATCATTATGTGCAGTCATTTATAAATCAATATTATACAGATTTGATACGGTATAATTGGAGCAATGATGCACTTAACTGTTTAAAATCATTTTATGAAATGGCCGTACGCTAAAAATAATAAAATTCTTATAGCGGAAACATTTGAGGCGCTATTATTTGAATTCTCGACATTGAAAGAGTCTGGTATACTTGAAGGCTGGTTTTAATGGGCAAAAAATGCAACATTATTAAAAGCATTACGTAATAGTTCGTAATAGTATACTAGACAATTGGAGAACGTTTATAGCTTCAAAAGTTAAAAAAATTTCATTAGAAAATGGTAGGAAAGGTAACGAACGGAATACTATAATGAATAATGTCACACAATGTTGTTACATGATAATGATGTAAAAGGAGTTCGTTTCAGAATTACGAAAAACATAAAACTCACCCGATTGTTAATATCCGTCATGCAAGCATGTTATATGATACGCTGCGTGTATGATAGTCACAGAACGTTGAAAAAAGATTATCGGGACAGTAGCAAACGTGAAGAAATCGATATCGACATCGTCTGATCGCATAGACACTTACAGTGACTTGTCATCGCGTGACGATTTCCGTGGATTCGAAATAGCTTGTCATCGCCGTGCTCGGCTACAAGCGTTCAATCAATACGTCGCATCTTCCTACTTTCTTCGGTTGCGTAAATCGGCATCCTTGTTTCGCCTGGTAAGCCAC
Organism: Nixonia krombeini; assembly: GCA_022817245.1. Classification (NCBI taxonomy): domain Eukaryota; kingdom Metazoa; phylum Arthropoda; class Insecta; order Hymenoptera; family Scelionidae; genus Nixonia; species Nixonia krombeini. The sequence continues at coordinate 2,485 of JABFPT010000791.1, read as the reverse complement.
CGAGCGGAGCAGTGCTCGTGTAACTGTTGCACTCGAAAGGGAAACTTCAATTACGGTCAAGTCCAGTACTCTCGCTACACAAATTTCTACTTAATTCTTCATTGCCTGTAATAGCAGTTTGGATCAGTGAACGGAAACCACTCATAGGATTGTTTTAATCTAGAAATCGATTACGGAAGCCAAACCAAACTTACAATTCGATTATGTATAGAACATTAATGGTGGACATCGTTCTTGAGCGTGCTAATAAAGATCGTTGACATTTAATATCTCTATATTTGACTCTATTAAGAATCTGACACGTGTTTCATTACATATTCACTAATTTTTTGACGATGTTTTGACGAGAATTCACGCCAAGCGTAGCGTTGAATTCACCCACTCACTTGAATATTGACCTGCAGCCAATTTCACTCATCACATTCACTTTCTTTGTCTATTTCTTTGTCATTATGCATAACACAAAACGCTGATGGCTTCGTACTTGTTTTCACATTAAATTTGATTTTTCAAAATAACGGACGTAAAACGGCAAGTAGTCCGGCGGTTGAAAACGAATTATCGGAGCGCGTAGTGTTGTTCAGGGGTAGTTTCTAGCACGGCACCCCAGGGGGGACTGAGAGCTCGGTCTATGGACCAAACATCTGTTCGAACTCCCGCCACCCCTCGCTCCCTACTACCACCAACGCTGTCGTCATCCCGCACGATGCTTCGTTTCGTCGTACTATTTTTACGTGTTCTCGCGTTCAACATAGGGAATTTTACGTGGATTTTTATTTGAACTGTAACATAATTAATACTTATCATCGATTTACATTACATCGCGTTTTCCTAAAGTTGTAATACTATATTGTACCAAATACCGTAATACCATATTATACCAAAATAGACACTTTTGCATTTGGTTATTTTTCAGAAAACTACAAGATTCGCAAGTGTTGGGGAAAGTTAGGAAATAATTTTCAATTTTCTTTACCGACTTACAGGATTTACGCATTAGTCCCATATATATGGGATTAATGTGCGTATATTTGGAACGGGCGTAGGAAGCGGAATGTCATTTCAAATTTCGTTCACAACGAAAAATCTGCGCGTCACATACCAGTTACAGTTATATTCACAAATTGAATAACAATTTCCTATTGTGCCAAATATATACGAAGGTTCAACTCCATGTTCAAATAATGCAGGGAAATGAACAAACCGTTTCTTACAATTGTGAAACTCCTGCAATAATACGAAAGTATTTTCGAGACACGGGATATCTCCAATTGTGGCATTTGCTGCGCTATTTGAAATTTTTCTAAATGCATCGAATTATATGAATAGACTTAACTTGTTAATTTAAATACATAATTGACAGTTTAAACGCTCTTTGTATGATTACACAATGTGTAAGATTTCAGATTCTTCTGCCAAAGGTGCTGAAGAAGGAACAAGTAAAACAGAGGAGAAAGTATACAATCTACCAACGCCATAAATATCCAAACATTTCTAGGCTCGACTTACATAGTTGCAATATCGATCAGGTTGACATACCGAGCTTGTTATGTCAGTACGAGTATTTACCTTCAGTGCATAACGAAAAAACGCGTGGCAATTGGTCACAGGTTACTCTGAGATAGATTTGGACTTGTCCACGTTCTCGTTAAGAAGTGACAACGCGATAGAGCGCGGGCGATGAAATGTTTGCTAGGTGGAAATTGTAGTTGACGAGCAACGAGGGAGTTGATGAGTCCAAGGGAAGCAAAGCGGATGGAATAAGGAAAAAAGATAGGGAGAAACGTCAGCCAAGAGCATCGACGGCCGGGAGAAATGGCAATTGCTCGAAATTGGTGCCAATTAGGGACAGCGACAATCTGAGCCGTGATTTCGCGTAACCACGATTCCGTATACTACGATACTTTTACATTAGCTCGGGTCATACAGATCAAGCATCAGTAAACTTAGAAAAAAAAATGTGAAAGTTGCATTGAAAAATCATCGTGAACTTGGTATTACTTTCATCTAATTAGCTGTTGTTTAACTTCATTGACTTATTTTTCATTTTTTCTCCGCCCGGTTTATGCATAAACTCAAATAAATGTACCAACACAGTTTTGCACATGGAACTTAATGTCGTTGCAAACTTTCCCATGAAATTCATTATGGTACTATGGTACATACGCTTTTATATAGTCTCCAATATAAAAGTCTCTTGAAAATCTCCTGAGAAATTTGTGCCCTAAAAAACGTAAGTTTAACGATATCATTTCATGCTATAGTCAAGTATTATTCTTATGTATTTGTATGGATATTTCCATGATAATACTAATATTGCATTGGCAACTTTATCCACTACAATAAAATTTAATTGTCACGGCTCAGCAAGTTCTGGCATTTATTGCAAAACTTTTTAATACCTTTCTATTGTTTATAAATGAACATATCATAACTTTATTTCTTATACGTACAGTATATACGGTTTACAACGTCATCATTCAAA
>JABFPT010000788.1:1671-14828 GCA_022817245.1 Nixonia krombeini | reverse complement strand
AATTGTGCTTTTGAATACACTTTATAAAGTTCAAAATATGTTTTCTTTACTAATATTTATGTTATAGATTAATACGGTTAAAAGTGTCTTATAACTTGAATTCGAAATATCCTTACGGAAGTAACGCGTATGTATTTACAGTTGACACGTTGCAAACAGTTTAGAAATTATTTCTGAAAATGAGTAAACATTGACAATATTAAACGCGGTATTATGACACATTTTAGGGGAATACGTTACATATGACCTTGATGGAGGAGGACAACTTGAAAGTCACACATGAGTGTGTTGCTGGGAACGTAAATGTGAAATTGATTTTACACCCTAATTCCTCGTTATTATCAATTATGTTTTACTCGACCACCAGTCCACGTTACGGCTAAAGTGATTGAAAATAATCCGCCTATTTCGCAGTGAAATGCTTACATTTCCAGCGAGTCCGGTGTCCCATTTTATGCTCCTCACACGGCACGGGAAAATTACATAACCGCGATTCGACAGCTCGTAACGAATATGTACATGTATTGCACAAATGAGATCACGGGATTCGCGCCGGAAGGTTGCGCAATTTTTCACTGTCAATCCCGATTGCTGCACTCGCTGCAAAACAACAAGGAGGAAGCTTTAAGACAAACGGGAAAAGAAAGAGAGCGAGAGCGGGAGGGAGAGAGAGGGAGAGAAAGACGGAGACGGCACTTCCGCTCGCCTCCTGACGGCACGGCCAGGAAACGTTGTGCGGCAGGACGATATTCTAGAAAAGGTTATTTTTGCGATAACGCCAGGTTATACATTTTTTATAGTAAACGGTAAATAATCAATTATTTATAGAGTACGTGGTTAACATTTTAATACAATCCTTTACCATTACAGATATGCCCGCCGTGCTGAAGCAGTACGCAAAACGACGTTTTGTTTCATAGAAAGATTGAACACGAACGCTATTTTTCATTCTATGAAAGTAGCGCAAGTCACTATTTGGCGAATCAATTAACGGGAGGAAACAGGATAGATTTCGAAGATTGAGTGCATGTGTAGGCGAGGCAGAGAAATGGCCAGGCGAAATTGCATTAGCCCCGTCCTGCGCGGACGGATTTTGGTTTGAGATAAAAGTCAGAAATGGGCGCATCGTGTGACACTTCCCGCATGATTTCGAGCAAACTGACGATGCATGCTCCCATTGGCGCTTCCATTTGTTCCTATTTGCAATTTTCCTCCGCTCTCATCCCCGCCCATTCCCATTCCAGACCGGCGATGGAGATTCGCTCTATAATAGTGTTATATCCTCGTATTCTTCGCCCTCGTCCCTCTGTCTCTCCCTCACCGGCTAAATGTGTGTGCCTCGATTGCAAAGTCAAGTGCGCAGTTTTCAGTAAAACTTAACGGCAGCCGTGAGTGAGCCTCGCATACTCACCGGAAGCCTCGTTTCCCCGTTCGGAGTGGCGCCTTCCCCTTTCTTCTTTCCCCGCTAGCAGTTCGAGTTTCAGGCCAGATTAAATTTTCAACCTACTATGTAGAAGGATTCGAGCTGAGGGACAGGACAAACTATTATTCCTCGTTACGCACTTAATTGGACTTAGCGATCGTTGCAGTCATGAGCAACAGGCGGCGCAATTTATTTTTTACACGCGACTAATGACGAACGTGCTGTTAAAGGCTACACACGATTTTGGTTCGGCAATGACGAGCGCTGAAATTGACATTTATTTGATTTCGCTCGTAAAATCAATAAGCCACGTTAATCGGCGTCAATTGAATTATACTTATGGTTGGCAAAATGAAAGCATTTTGTTGCGTGAATCGTACTTTGAGAAACGTAATTTGAGGGAAAAGCGTTGCGTACTGATCGATCAAGTGCTTGCAATTGTTACCCTAAATAAGAAATAGAGACAGAAGTTCGGTATTTATAGAGCACCGGTTGAGAGAGCTTTTTTTGATTTTTGCAAAATCGTGCACTTGTAGGACCATACGAGTGTCAAATAAATTACATTTTCTACGCGTGTACCGAAGTAAAAACACCTTTAGATCCGTTTGCAAACGCTGTACCAGGGGCCCCAATTCAATCGTGTAGAGATAGCTATTAGCGTAGAATAAAATTACTTGATCAGGATCTAATCGCAATTATCAGGCATGCGGATCAGTGCCCTCGTAATACTCTATTTCAATTTCCATCCTGGGAATCGTAGAACCAAATGTCAGAGAATACGAAATCCTGATTTACCAAGTAATTATTGCAGGACAATTCGCAGTCATATGGTCCAACACGACACACTTTGGTTAACCTATTTATGCATGCAAATTGTACACAGCTGACCTGTTAGCCTTCGGTCATCCTTGGGTCCGCATTGCACACAGACATGATTTTATCAAAGCCGCATGAACTGAAAGTTAACAGAGTCGTTGATCGCGCTCCGAGAATTTCGTCAATCTGTATGAATACGTTTAAATCATTGCACATTTCGATCCGAATGAATAGCAAACTTTATCTGGCTTTTGCAATCGCTACGTAAACGCGATTTATAACAATGCGTTTCAAAGGCATCACATTTGCAACCCAGCTGTGCACATTTAAAATGTTCAGTTGGATACTTTGCGCGGCAGTCTACAAATGCCATTGATTGAAGGCCGCCTAACTTTTCTCGCATTATAATCAATGCTTTTCCCCATTCGCCATTTCGTTCTTGTGTGAACGGCACCGGAAATAACGCATAACTTCATTGTTCGACAGTCTGCTTGTAATTATTAAGAGCTCAATTATCGACAGTGAGCACGACCTAATTATCGTTAAATGCATCTTTACGCACGCGTAACACATTCTCTTGATTTACGGCCAATCGATGTCGCTTGGTTGCACTTATGGCTCCGTTGCATGTTTATTCGTTCCCGTCGGGTTATGAAATTGCAACTGTTCATCAAACGTTTGTGGCACATATGAAGTGTCACACAGCCTATAAATTAGGATTGTAATGTGACGTGTAAACATAAACGATTGTGGTAGATGTTTGCAATATTCGATTCTCACCGTACTTCACAGTTTCTAATTATTTGTTTTTGTGGGACATCATAGATCGAGGAAACCATCAAGAAATTAAGAATTAGTAAAATGGTAACTGATTAATTATTTTCAAGTGTCAGAGGAAGGAAGTAATATAGACTGTTTACTGACCAGTCACAAGTTGGAAAAGTCTTTTCAAAAAGATTTTTCAACGACAAAGAAATTGTACTTTCATTTTTAACTGAAATTCAAATTGTCGAAATTGTTCGTTTAATTAAATTAAATGAATGGATCATTATTCTGTTTGACAACATTATTACATGATACGTGTACAGTTTCAAGAAGATTAAATTATTCAAGCTAGCCTTGCACAAAACTTGTTAATCTCTTTGACTTCCCTAACTGTTATAAATATATTAGTCTGTTCTTAATTGCGTCGTAACTGCTCAAATACCCCAAGTAGAAATGTCCGTAGGACATATTAATTGTAGTAAGGGTTTTGTCAGTCTGTCTCATCAGGGTAGGATGAGAATTTCAATACCGAAATGAATGCAGCCGTAAAAACAGAAAAAAAATTACAGTTAGCTGTAAGAAGATTCTCATTAAAATATAACGACGCTGGAAAATTTTAACTTTTGCGTAAAACAGCTGATGACGAGTAAATGAAAAAGTAACAATGGAATGGCCCTCGCTATACCGTTACATAATAATTGTAAGTAAAACATTTGAAAACGCAGAAAAGACGAGGTTATCAGAGACGAACGAGTTGCAATGATAACAATGGTTAGCAATGGTAAGAAAACGTATCGCTCGATTAAATCGGCCGGATATAGAGAAGTTTTTAATTCCCTTAAGACTTCGTTAAAGACACTCTGCTGTCGGTGATCCTGCAGAGCCGTGAGTTAAAAATATTATAATTACATCTCCAGTGATGCTGAAACTTCGCTTCTGGGCAAAGAGATTTATAGAGTCTTACCGCGAATATTTTTTAGCATTACTTTGACACTTTATTAGCGTTTCTTTCCTAGTGCCGTTCGACGGTTTATAATTTCACCGTCCCGTTGCTCGTCTGCTGAAAGTTTTTCCTTCGGTAGAGAAGCTTACATCGTGTTCTTAATCCGGAATAAATATTTTCTGCCGATCATTTAATCTTTCACGGTACGTGCAAAATTAGAAAATGTATTCGGCTTCTATCGATTTTTCAATAATAATTATAAAAATATCACTTTGCTCCAAGAAGGTGAATTAAATTTCAATTTATACTCGGAAAGAGCCACTTTAGTTCCGGCTGCATCACGATCGACGCCAAACCATGAGAGGGAGAATAAATAAATCTACGTGCTTCGCATCGAGTATTGGGAAGCACGATTTTTACTATATTTTGACTCACGAAATATCCAGAAGCAACGATCGACATACCGTTATTGTTACTGCTTTTTTTCTCAAGCCAACCGAATTCTCGTACTAAAGCGCAATTACTCTTTCATCAAGAATTCGCTTTGTTAACAATAAACGAATAAGTGTGAATAAAAAATACAAACGTTATCGCAATTACTTCACCGTAATCTGACTGTCTCGTGATTTACTTGGCTGAAATTTAAAAAGTGCAAAACAATGAACAGAAGAAATCTGCATTTTATCAAATGCAACATTCACAATTAATCTCGAATGTGCACGACATCACGCGAATAAAGTATACGGTTTTGTGGGATACTGATCTAATTAAAATGGAAGCTATGTAAAGCAATATTGTTTGGTATGTGAAAGAAGTGGCAACAAGCAGTAAGTAAGCACGATAAAGAATTGTTACACCGGGTTACGTCTCACAGTACAAATGAGCTCCTTAAGCAAGTCTACCGTTTGCCATTGACAATATCACAGATGTTCTTGGCGATAGTTGCATGTTCTTGGCAAGGAATGCACGATCTCAACGTCGACAAGGTCACTTGTATTTCAAGCGTTAATCCTCGGGTAAGTTACAATCTTCGAAAAAGTTATTCCAGAAGTGTTTGACTTTGGAAAGGTCATGGAGCTGTTCTTGTCCGATGTCACATTACTGCCAAGAAATGCACAATCTCTACAATTTAATTAGGTCATTTACTTTTTAAATCTCAACCTGAGTAATTATTAATTGAAGATAAATCATTTTTGAATTTTAAAAGTATTTAAAAAATCTTCCTTTCCGCGCGAACACAATACCAATTCTTTCGTTGACCGGTAAAGAGAACGTAAGACTTCAAGTAAAATATAATGGTTGAAATACACCCACACAAATACACACAGACATATATATATATATATATAGGTCTGTATATATCGTTGAATAAGCAAGTGGAAGACAAAGGAAAGAAATGTGTACAGTGGAAATCGTTCGATCGAGTGATGGTGTATACACGTTGACGTTCGGTCTCACGTGAAATATACGTCTCCGTGATTTCCTCTTTCGAAGGAGGACAGTATACGTAAAGTACGCGAGAGAGAAGGAGGTCACATAAGGCACAGTCAGTCGTTTCATTTTGTCATCCGGACTCACAACGAGGGGGAAAAAGAGGACTCCAAAGAGAATCAGACGAACGGCTGTCCTGAAAGAAACAGTATCCAACGTTACGTGTATATGTGTATATGTGCGTATATATACATGCCGTGTGTACATATGTTCATGCATATATATATATACATATATATACATGTATACATACAGTTACACGTTCGGACGTGCATGTATATATGCGCATATATACATGCATCTGTGCACGGACGTGTACAAAGTGCGTAGTGTGCACGTTAGAAAGGTGCTGCTTTACATTTTATTGCTTGCTCGTGGATTTCACCGATTTACATAAAGAGACGGACGATGTAACGTCGTAGCTTTCAGAGACTAACGGAAAAAGCATTTCCCATTCGACCTCCGCATCTCAAAGTCGAGTAGTAGTCCGTATTTCGCCGTTGCTGCCACTGTTTGCAGCGGTGGCAGCGGCAAACTATTTGTCGCGGTGCATATATAAAGTAGCAATGAATTAACGTCGTACAGTGGCGCAAAGAGTAAAGCGTACGTTTCGGTGCACTGAATAACGTCGCAGCCCGGTTACGCTGCAAACACTTAAACGATCCGGGAAAGAAAACCAGTCGGCATGCTTTGAACAACGCTTACACACGTCCAATAACAATCTACGCGTAAACGTGTATACATTAATGGTACGCGCATTACCTACCAGAATATGAAACGAACGTTATTTTGCGGATCGCTTTGCAACGTATATAAAGGCGGTAAATGCTTTATGGAGATACAAATGTAGGGCGGGCAGCGTTCAGCTAGCCAACTTGCCCAAATTGACCACTAAATGGCATGATTCGCACCTCAAACTCTCCGTTTCCCAAGGGCAAATGCAACACATTTCGCAATTTCACATTCGGAAGGGTAACAGGAGCGACACTTTTGGCTAAAAATTAGCGCCACTGCCATTTGTTTTTAGCGGCAACAGTGAACATTCTTCTTCAATTAAAAGTATGCGTCTATCGAGTTTTACGCGTAAATAACAAAATACGTTTCATGGAGATCATTTCGCACAGTATTGTGCAGTGTGCTCCGGCTTTTGCAAATAACGGCAATTTTCACGATGTGAGGCTCGTCTTCGTTTGTTGACAATCCTTTCGCGTCGATGAATGTGCTCCAACGTCACAAGTATGGAACTTGGTGGAATATGATCTTGATCAAGGACGTTGCGAGTGCAAAGCGGATGATCGTGAACGTAGCGCAGGTTCGACTGTGAACAAACCGTAAATCAACGAGTTAGACGAGAATGGAACGGTCGACCGGTCCCGACCTACGTACGGGCAAGGTGGCAGGACCAGTCTATAATTTGCTTAATGATCCACTTCCGTGTTCGCGAAATCAAAACCGATGGAGGTCTGCGAGCAATTTGGCGAGCAAACGGCGACGCAGTCGTTGGATGAAGGATACGTGTTTAAGTTGGCTGAAAGTTTCCGCTGACAAAAGGAGCAAGTCCCTGGAGTTTCGTAGGTAAACGGTGGCCTGACTGCGCCGACGTGGACTTTGTCGTGCGGTCTTGAAGTTAAGCGAAAATCAGCCTGAAGCTCGCGCGTGTCTCTGAGTGGTCAGTTAAGAAGTTAAACCAGTCCTCGCAGGCTGAATTGGATTACGCTTATGAAGACAATGTAATTCAAACTCGAAGACAGATTTAACCTACACCACGACTGATTATGCCATCAAAATTTCATTAACGCGATGAAAGAGAATTATCAAAGTGTCGTTTTGTCGGAACAAACAAGGTCGGCTTTTCACGACCATCGTTATCAGCCTGCTACAAATGACGTTGCTGGACTAAAAATATAAATGGGTCGTCTGATTTGGCGCATGTCGAAAAAAATTGAACGTCGCTGGCGCCTCTTGTCACACAATCCCCCGTCGCCTGTGTCTACCGCCCGACCATCGATCAAACTTTGTGCATTGATGAAAACACCGTAACATCCCGTGCCTACGCCAATAAACGATATATTACTTTCATTGGATGTCAGGACACATGCGTTTTTTCCCACAGAATTCTTTTCAATGACAAGCCCGTTTGGCGGTTATGAAGCGTGCCGCTGTGACAACTAGTGCCGAGCGAATTGATTTTCAATTAGATTGGTGTGTCTGTATTTTCTGCAGTCTGCGACTATCCTGTTCTTCGGGAACAAAAAGCTTCGCTTTCCAGATTCAAACGACTCGCGGGATTAAGTGTAGAAGAAGAGTTCCGGTCCGTAGCATCTGGGAGCAAACGTCAAGGTACGTTTGGGTAACAAGCGGAAAAATCTTGCTCATCACCGCGATGAGGAAGACCGACTTACGTTTAAAAGGCGTTGGAGAAAAGTTCGATTTGCGATGATGGTAATCGTCGCAATTAGTTAAACTTATGACGTCACGGTATTTCCCGTAATAAAAGCCCATGTTTTCAACGAGGAAAGGCAATTTCAATTACCGGGAAGACCGACGAGAGAAGAATATGAAAAGTGCTTTGAAAACGCTTCAATTTTGAAATATAAAGGACTGATTTTGCAGCCAGGCTGAGCTTATCACGTCGCTTCCGGAATTACCAATCGGATTGATTCCGCCATTTTCTCAAAGAAGGTTAGAGTTCGTGATCTTTCGATACGCTGGGCTGTATTCCAGGAGTTCATTCCCTGGATGCTGAGCTTGTCCAATAAGACCGGTCCGATATCTTTGCGTTAACGTGTGTCCCTTGTAATCCTCACTTTATTGGTCAGGCATGTTTCAAATCCCCGGAAGATTCCGGGCCCTCGAGGACCTCGAAAATCTATGAATATATGCAAGAACGGCTGTCAACGTATATTCCATGCATTATTTAACCGACAAATCAATAGAATGCGAGCTCGCGGAATATACCATACGAGGCGCGAAGCAGCAGTTCCGTAGAATTAATCTGCTCCATCGGTAGGGGGTCTGTCGGTTTGAAGTTGGAAATTGTTCCGAGTATCGTTAACTAATTAAGCTAATTTTCGACATAGCTCGGATCGACTGTCGCAAAAAGCCACAAAGCTACGACGAAACTAGAGACGGGAAATTTGGCTGCAGGAATTCTGGCACCTCGCTTTATAGTTCGCGAACTGTGTTAATTTCGGCATTATCGCTTCCGAAACTAATTTCCCAATCGCGGTTGCTCAAAGAAAACGGGTGTGTGTTTAACGGGCGTTACCCCACGTTGTATACGCAACATTTCGCACAAAGGAAACTTTTTTCATAAAACATCGCGTACAATCCACGCGCAATCGCTGATGGAAGGGAAATTTCTTACGTGCCGTGAAATAAATTGCCTGCTATTGCCGGTGCGGTTATTCGAGAAACCGTACGTACATTCAATTACTGTCAGAATTGATTTCCATTCGGGGCGATTTCGATCGGTTCAATTTTCATTTGCTGATCTTCTCTCCCATTTTCGATTCCCGCCGTACAAAACCATTCGCGTTTCTCTGCCTCTTGCCGGCGTATGGACGCATGATATGTCAATAAGTGAATTTCATATCTCCGAATGAAGTTCCAGGCTTCGGGGCACCAGGCATCTGCCCTGCTTCCGTTCCCGCCGCATTGTCGACGTTTCGGCATTGGATTCGTAAAAGGAGGAGGACGGGATGAAGAGGGTAGGGGGAGGGGGGGAGAGAAAGAGAGAGAGAGGGACAGGGGTCCGATGCAATTTCATAGATACGCGCGCCGGAGCTACAAGTCGGTTACAACGTTGCCTTTGTCCGAACGTGTCTGCCCCAAACCTGGCTTCCACAGTTCCCGCGGGAAAATGGTGCAACGTAAATTACGACTTTATTTGTCTTCAGACCGGTGGCGGTCCGATCCCGTCTAAAGGAAACGCAAGTTGCCTCTGGACTTTACGAGCTGGTAACAATTTCGATTCTTTTCTTCTTACATCCTGCCTCGTCCATGCCCGACTCACCTCTTTTAATACGAATTTTATATGTACATGCACGTCCGTCGCAAAAACCTGACAAACGCGCACAAACGCGTTAACATTCTTTACGCACCGTACTATTTTTGTGTATTTTTCACGTTCCTCTCTTATTCCAACATTAAACAGAACTATTAAATTTTATTTTCTACATGTAATATAATGCTGAATAAACTAAGCAAAATGATGTCAAGTGGTCTATTATCTACCTTTATACCAAGTATACAAATTATGAAAATCCTTTTATTTTGCAAAACAACACATATTTACAGCAACGATATTTCAAAACAAATTTTATCATTTTTATCTTCGCCCTGACGACAGAAGTTTGCGATAACGAGCTTTAGAATTTCATTACTTTCGCCGGTACTCAGGATTACAAACGGACAAAAAGGGCGCTACCGGCAATGTGTTAATAATTGAAAATTCCACAATAAACACCGAGAACAGTAAATTTCGTGAATGAAAGTTACAATCTGGTAAGTATATCTTTAAATTCCCGCTTGAGAACGAATTTATAAATTACTTCCGGTCGGCTTCGAATATGAAAATCGCACAATTTTCACAATTAAATTTATTGATTGTAGAAATGATTGGAAATTTCAGCAGCACATGACTTTGCTGAGGTTAAATAATATTAATGATAATATTATACTACTGTTACAACAAAAGTGCATATAGTCATTGTGCAAAAGTTCATCATATCTGACCTTGATGCGACCTTGTCAAAGTGCATCCAAAGTTAACGTTCGAGTGTTGAAGACAATAAAAGCACTAAAATTACCGTCGGTAGAAGAATAGTACTATCCTAAAGTAACGACGAGTGCAACGAGCAGAGTCATGGTGTGTCATTTCCCAATAATTTCCCGAAGGAGTCGAGGCAACTGAAGAAGATCGATGAGGACAGAGCTAGATCGACATTTACACAAATGCGCGAACTGCTCGGGCTTCTCATTGGGGACTTGAGCAAATAGGAAAACAGTGCCGAGACATCCATGAGAACAGGACACTTCTCTAACCTGGTTACATAACTACTGGCAACTAAGCGCGAGACATTTGCGCTTGCAGCGAGCAAGTTAATGTAGCGTGTAAGTTGAGTACACGCACGCTGCAATCGCGAGAATGAATTGACGATTGTTGGGAAAAAATCTCGCGTTTGGTAAATCGGAGCTTCGGCAGACCTGTTGCTTATTAGCATTATTCGTTGCGGAGAAAAACATAACTTAACTTAACTTTGTATAACGATATTTCTGTGTTTGGTAAAGTCTTGGAAACTGTTTGTACTCGATGAAGAAATAAACTTTACTTTACTTTGAATTTCTCATCTTTCTTCTGTATTCTACTTTCAGACTATTACGCGTTGACGGACAAAATTCATTCAGGTGTCGTTTGAACTGTTGAGAAGAAATAAGTCTACCAAACTGATAGCGTATTACCGCGTGGTCAATTTTTGTAACAAATAAATTACCTTTCTCCCAAAAGGGAAAAAATTTAGAAAGAGATTCATGTATATGAAATAAAATGACAAGTTCATAATTTCCAAACACAATCGATTTTCGTGTTTCAGATGAAAATTGCAGGTGCTAACCTGTATATGGCATGCTCGTATATTTTGCACAGAATCCTCTTTGAAGTAATAACATAATAAACTGTGTTCGTAAAGACTGGAGAATGATTGAAAAATATTACTTTATAGTGAAAAATTAAATATTTGTGAAAAATGCCAATTTCTGTAAAACGTTTTATCTGAAGTTGCTGTCACTTGCAAAATTCTGTCCATATAACTCACAAAATTGCCTGTGCATTTCAACAGAACTATTGTTGTTTGCTAATAAAAACCGGATCACAGCGCGAACTTCGACGAACACGTTGGCGGGATTACTTATTGTTGTATTCATTGTAAATCGCTCGCACGCGACATCAAACAACAATGCAACAGCAACAATGTGGCCGATAGCTGGCTAATGAACCATATAAAGTTTCCGCTTTCCAACTTCAACTGCCGGCAATTTCAGGCCAGTCTGTACCTAAAAGATTCATCTCGTGCAAAATGTACAAAAAAATTATTTTATGCTTGAAAGAAGTTTAAAAATATCTTGAATAGTCGTTTCCTTATGTTTAATTATTAATTATAAAATTGAAATAATTATGTTTATTTGCATCATTTAATCTTTTTTTTTTAATATCACTTTGTCTTAACTCTAAAAATTATATGAGTAAATGCAAAGCTTCTCAAAAAGGAAAACATTCAAAAATGTGTTTTGTTGTATATTAATGGAAATCCGATAAATGATACTTGTTATTATATTGTTAACGCGGTCAACAACTTATGTTTCAGTTCTTTTTAAACTTTTATTAATTTATTTATTCATCAATTTTTTTTATTATACATTATTACAGCCTGAAATATCACTAATTGGCTGCTAAGATCATTGATATTTTTCTTTATTATTAAAATATGTTAGTATTATTCATAAAACTTTCAGAGAAATTAAACGTCACAATGGTTTAAAGCAATTTCCTTGTCTATTTGCCTACAGGTCAAAAATTTAAATGAAAGAAAACAAGTGAAGTAAGAAAGATAAAATTAAAGTCAATATTTGTCTTATAAAATGAAGCTTCGGTGAAACAAGATGAACTGTGCCAATATTAATCCATTTTGTGAACAATTGAGTGACAAGTCTATAATTAAGCTGAAATATTCTGATGAAATATGTAAAAAAAATTTAATACTCGGAAAACGAACAGTGAAAATGCTCTTTCATAATATGTGAAACTACAGTCTTGGCATATTTTTAAATGCTGTGCATGCATGTATAAATAATTTTATAAATGTTACAGAATGCAATTGGAGAAAGAAATAAATTTTGCATATAGAAAACTGTAGTATCACATAAAGATTTAATATTTTTAGTCTGTTACTCTTTATATCACCCAACATTAATGAAATTATATTTTATGTTTATTTAAATATAATTTTAATTTTCATTCGAATTAAGTTATTTGTTAAAATCTCAGCTTTCAAACAGTATAAGCGTTTCGTATATTATTATGCATAATATTGTGCTTTATATACAGTAGAAACTACCTCTTACAAAAAAATTTAACATTCTTATTATAACCAAGTATTTTCGCGAAGAACTTTAATGTTACTCATCTTTCAGTTTCACAATGACAATTACAAGCACGATAATGCAAGCGAAGTTTTAGAGTTTTCAATCAATGAGGTAAATTTATGTGCATACTTAAACTGTTTCGTAAATTCCTTGTGCGTACGTCTGCAATACGTCTACGTATACGTTCATGTATATAATAATAGGTCTGTGTATACGTCCACAAATTTCGCGCCGCAAAGGCGGCACACTCGACAACCTTCACGCAACTTCGCAAAATAGGCTTGAATTAAAAGTTTTACTATTATTCCCTTTTCCTCAATAATATTGGGTGATATAAAAAGTTTTCACAAGTTACGTACATTCCTTTTTAGTGTTACAAGTCTTCCCCTAAAGTAAAGCCCACATTTGAGTTTTTACAATCTATTGTCAACTCATGATAACTGCCATTATCATTCAAGAGTGCTCTCTCTACTTCATTTGTCTTGTCTTTCATCTTCGTAATTTCAAACAGTATTTACATCATTTAAAACGTTTGATGTAACTAAACCTACGTCACGTACACTATCATTGCAATCC